>APFE030467629.1:393-60602 GCA_000404065.3 Pinus taeda | reverse complement strand
TTGGAAATGAGAGAAATACATCAAAAAGCAATATAACTCTGGTTTCGCACTTTCTCTCACTTTTGCCTGCGGGCCCGCACCTTTTTTTCAGAGTACCTACGTACTTATACGCTCTGTATGTAAAGAGGAGGGTGCGTACCCCTGTGAAAGTCAAAAGGTTTATCTTAAAAAACTCATCTTGGGTTAATTCTAGAGTTTTCTAGAAGCTTTTGTTACGTGGATTGTTCGCTCCAAGTGGTTCATGCATCCCATCATAGGAGGAACTAATCCCTTGTTGAGAGGAGCTATCCCTTTGAAGGAGGACTCTATCCCTTTGAAGGAGGAGCTGGTAACTGATCTCCATTGCACTATAAATTGAGGCATTGGGTCAGTGGCCAGAGAGGTTAGAAGCTGAACTTTTGAGGGTAAATGCTAGTGAAATCAAGACTTCCTATTTGAGCTTAAGAGGAGAGATCACATACCTTTTTTGCCCTATTAGGGAGTGAGTGAAGCTTGTCAAAGTAGAGGAGACTTCTTGTTGGACCCTGGAAGGAGCTTGTACAGCGTCAAGGCAAAGGTTGTAAGGTTCTTTTCTTTTGAATTAATACAATCAAGCTCATTTTTCTCAACAAGTATCTTATGCTATTTGTTTCATGGACTCCTTGACTTTCATGTTAAATATGTTTTATAATCTTGGATATTCAGGTGCTATTTAATTGTTTGCCTGTTTGTGCTTGCAAGTTTGCGATAAAGGAACTTACTTGGATCAAAGAAGAGAAGGCATCTCCGAACTTGCATTGGACATGAGGTAGGCCCTTAAACACACTTGTTTCCCATTATTTATAAAGCGCATTTAGAGAAAGATAGTGTTTGGTTGGTTTGTTTGTCATTAGGTCTTCATTAGATTCTAGGAAGGTCTGTCTTGTCCGCAAGATCGACTGATTCCGCGTGACAAGAAGACTTGATATAGGGCCTCGGGATCAACTATAGAATTTGCAGTGAGAGACCTAAACCAAGTCCTTACATCACTAGTTAGACTTTGAACAAAGATCTTCATCCTTACTCCATCATCATCAATTTCATAGTTTTCAAAATAGTCCTGCATCTTCTTGGTGTGCATTTGGGCTGTATAGGAACCATCACCATCAAAGTAAGTAATCTTACTTTGATAATCCTGAGGCATAGCCCCGGGATTTGTAGGTAATTGTAAGGGAGCATATCTATTGGCCATATTTGTAGGAACAAGTGGGACAACAAGAAGAAATGGAACAGATGGAACAACAGTAACAACAGTGGTACTGGGAGTAGTATGCGCAGTAAATGGAGGAGTGGAAGAGGGGCTTGGAGAGATGGATGATGAACTAGGGGAAACAGGGTTTGAACGAAATAAAACTTTGACAGGGGTTGGAACACAGCTTGGCTAAACTGTTTCAGGACTAGAATCAGCAAAGTGTTCTTGTTGCTCTTGTTTCCTAAGGATCTTAGGAATTAGATTGGTATTTTCAAAGGCAACTGGAGGATTTGGGTTAGGATTTGAACTTGTGTGACGAGTTTTCTTCTTTGGAGCCAGCTTTGGAACCTCTTTTTCGGTGTTTTCTAGGAATAGCTGTGGTTTTAGAAATAGACTGATCAAATTTTGGAACAGTTGTTTGGACCTTAAGACTGGATAAAAATTGACCGAATCATCTTTTATATACTCCTGCAAATGCAAAGCAAAAGCAGTTTCCAAGGCTTCCTGGCTATTATTCAGATTCTATCTCCAGTATTAAGGAGTAGACAGCAGTTGGAAAATTAGTGGTCCCCAGTGGAGTCGCCATTATGTTATCACTCAGGTTGTTCCCTTTGACTCCTAAGGGAATACGGCTGAGGTAACCACAAACAAATCTTTGGACTGTAGTTCCTAGCCTACCAGCAGTCAGAGAGGTCTCTCTCTTTGGGATTTTAGCTTTGTTTAAAGGATTTTAGGCTATTTATGGAGTTCTTTGTGTTTTGTTTGAGTTTTGGTGGGATGGTTGATTTATTCAAAACAAAGTTGGCATGCAGAGTATAAGAGTTTCAAACCATTGGGCATGGAGTCATGAAGTAAGGCTGTTGGTGTGCTTTCTTGGTTACAAGGGGACTATAGAGAAGGATAACTATACATGAAACAACATTCAGGCTAAATAAGAATGGAATGAGGGCTAAGGAATGAGAGGCAATTAAGAATCTCTCCTTCAACTTAACAGAGGGAAGGTGAATGAGCTCTATCTAGGAGCAGTTAAGAATTCCTAGACAACCGTCATACATGTGTGGATTAGGGGAAATATGAGCCAAAAGGAATTCATATTTATAGCTAATTCAGAGGAAAACATATAGAAACAGCAGAAATTGAGCATAGAGTGCAATTAAGCAAAGTCTAGGCTATTCATTTTTCCTGTTATTTAGACAATGATACGATAACGGTTTAAACATATATATAATGAAATAGAACGAAGAAACACTTATTGTTCCATGTAGCAGCACAAGAATTCCACAGTCAGTCTTCAACCATTTGAACACAGCAGACAGTCATTCCTCCAATCTTTTCAGCAGTCTTTGGTTAAAGAAATTCTCAGATATACAGTGCGAGTCTCTCATGAAGTGAATTCATCAACCAACCAACCCCTAATACATTCTATGAGGGGGTATATATACAAAAAGGAGATACAAAATATCTAGAGGATGAGTTATTAACTCATAAATTCTTTCACCAACTCCTAAGGAGCGGTTGATGAAGAAGTAAATACAAAAGTAACAACTATTCTTTTCTGTCAGAAAATGTTGATTTTTTGTGTCCATTTGAGTCGGCTGAGGCTGTGTCTTCAAAATCCGCGCTTCTATGGCTTGCTGTTCTAGATTTTTGCTTTGTCATTGATTTGACGCGCTCCACCTATTCTTTCTTGTGCTTTATCCGGTGCTTACTATCGACCTGTAGTTGACATGGAATTTGAAAATTGAAAAAGGAGTCAAATACTGATGTCACCTGGGTAAAATGGCCAGCATTGCTTGCCACCAATCTTCAGGAGGAAGCTGATGCCTTTGGATCTTGATGAGTGTCTCATTCGCTTCTGTGTATTTGTAATAGTTGGGTGGCATCTCAAACATGTGGTTAACTTCATGCTCCATATAAAATAAGTTTTCCAGCTTATCATAGAGAGTCTGTCCTGTAGGAGGTCCTGCTTGTGCTGAAGAACTTGATGAAGCAGTAAGCTGATTTGTGACATAATTATTGAGCCTAGTTGCATATTGGTCACGTGTCAATAACCTTCCAGAGCTAGTTAGTAAGCTGGGCAATCCTCTAGTCTGCAGTACTGCAAGCTTTATTTCAAAATTATCTACATCCTTTGGATTTCTTGACATCTTGCCTCTAAAGATTGAATGAGACTTCTTAAAATCAGCACCTTCTTGGCTGTTAGTATGGCATCTGTTCTGTTCATAATCTGTAATGCTGCCAATTCTTCCCTGGTCTGATGATTTAAGAAGTTGATCATTTTGTTGGCCTGCTCAGACATGTTTCCCAATGCTGTTTTGGCTCTCTGAGTTTCAAACTGAGCTTTGCCAATTAGCTCCACCTGTTCATACATGGCCTGAATTGACCTCCATTGGCCAGTGATTGACTGATTTATCTTGGCCCACAAAATCTTCTTTATTTCAATCAGGGTTTTATCTAGAGCTAACTCTTTCTCCAAGGCTTTAATTTTGTCATTCAAGGCCTTGGTTTCCCTAGTTTTTTCAGCTACTGTCATTTTAGACTTGTCATACTTTTCTTCAAGATTGGCCAATTTCTCTTTGGCCTCTTTTATTTCTGTAGTCTGAAGCTCAAGTTCCTTGACAGCTTTCATAATTTCTTCCATGCTCATTCTTGATTCAGATGCTGTTGTAATTGCTGCTGCTGTTGTTGCTGGGATTGTTGCTGACTGTGTAGGAGGAACAGGGACATTAGCTGGAACTGCTGGAGGTGGGTGGGAGGTTGCCTCTGCCTGCTTGCTCTGGCATGCTTTTTCTAATTCTTCCTCCATCTGGATTACTCTTTGATTCATTTTCATCAGCAAATCTAATGTATCCTCAGTTTCTTTTTCTTGTATTAACTATGCAGTTTGAGGGTGTTCAGTAGGAGGCAACCTCAATCGCTTTCTCATTGCAGCAATATCATCATCCCTTTTCTTCATGAGGGCCCTCACACCCTTAGGATCCTTAGGATCATGTCCTAGGTCAATAATAATGTCCTCCAATGTTTTAATTCTGTTGTCTTTACCTGTGGATGACATTCTTTCCAAATCTAACTGAATGTTAGTGTTCCTGAATGATTCTTTTAACTCATGGGCCATCGTGGCCTTGCCTACTAAAGTGGCATAGACCATTCCACCAGTCCGCTTATGTAGCTCAATTTGGTCCATGGGGTGGATATCTTTGGCCATGACCTGCAAATTTGTCCTGACATAGTCTGCAGTTGTCTGTGGCTGCTGAAATTTTGGTTTGAAGTGGCTAAAAATCATTTTCTCTTCCTTGATATCATATGCTGCCATCAATCTTTCCTGCCTGGTAGGTGTTGCTTTCAGGAAATGGTCATATAGTTGTATTCTTAGTAGCTCATTTTGAGCTTTGATTTCTTTGAAGCTGGCTTTGACACCAGCTGGTCTCTTGCTTTGTTGTGTGGAGGAAGACACCTCCATGGCATGCTGTCTATCTAGCTCTTGTTGGAAAGAGCTGGTTGGGGTTTGTCTGCTTCCCTATCTGTCTCTCCTTGGGCTTTCAAGGATCTCTTCACTGATTTCCTCCTCAAATGGAGAATCAACTCTTTGCCTCTTAGGTTCAGGCTGCTGTGTAGATCCACTGGCAGGTGTGGAATCTTCTCTATCACGTTTTCTGCCTCTTTCCTCATGGGCACGAGTCTGTAAAACTGGCATTTGGGGTGCCTCTGTTTGCTGTGGAGGAGCCTGTTCTTAGGACTTCTCTTTTGAAGTAGCAGGCAGTTCTGTAGTCACCTGTTATGTATCCATTGGCTCTTTTCCTTTTGTTGTACCTATTGTTGATGAAGATGGTGCTTAGCCATGTTGTGCAGCTGTAGCAGCTGATGTGCTCTCTCCAATTTGCTGTGGCCACTTGAATGTTACCTGCTCACAAGAATCTAAGTCAAGAGTTTTTTCAAGGTCTTTAACATTTTGCTCCATAATTTCCTCCTGAGTAAATTCTTCAACTAAAGTGCCTTGTGCCCACGCGTCATGATTAGCATAATTTTCAATATGTGGGATTTTGCAGTGTGTATAGGGTGTCAATCTATATTTGACTCTTCTAGCACTAATAAAGCCAAGTGGGCCATAAGGGACCCACCAGAAACTTCTCTTCAACATAAGTTGATCCTTTAGTATTAGGTCAACATCTTGCCAACCTTCCTTCTTGTTCATGATAAAGGGGCCTAGGCGGTCTCTAAATTTCAGGCGAGCCTTCTTCTTGGTGCTGTGAAAATGAGTCAGATCTGAATTGATAATCTGCCTATAGTATTCCAAGGCAAATAGCCTCATTGGTTCATATCTTGGGAGCCTGTAAGGACAAAGCTCACAGCCATAAATTCTGATGACAGTGTGATCCTGGTATAGATACCAATCACCTAATTTGTAGCTCTTAGATAGCTGCAATATCTTCTGCATTTCATAAGATAGTCTAGGAGGAGGAGCTTTCATTAAGAGGCAGGAGACTGGATAAACAAACTGGCCAATAAACTCACAGTAAGAGTATGGAGAATACTGGACTTGATGGAATACTGATGACCAGAGGACAACTGATCTTCTTTCTCCTTTTGAATCCAATTTCTTGATGGGAAACTGGAAGCTTTCAGACTGATAAAACAAATGGTAGATGTATGAGGAATATTTGAAGATTCCTTCCCTATTTAGCTTTGTGAGCTGGTCATGCATTTTGTTTTCTATGAACTTGGCATAGTTATACTTGACAGAAGGAGGTTGCCCTTGGCTGAATGAAGACAACAGAACCAACGCTGTCTCATCCACATGTTCACTTGTTTTGAAGCCCAACACATAGGATATCATATCTACTAGTAGCTTGCCAACCTCATTGAAATGGTCATATAGGAATGGAGGTGGCTCCTTAGGTTGGCAGTCTGCCTTCATAAATGTCTTAGCAATTCTTTCAATCTTGGGATTAAGAAAAGAGGAGGCATCATCCAATAAGTGCTTCATGGAGAAAGGATATAGTAGCTGCGTTTGCTTGAAATTTAACATCTGGTTGATGGAGTCAGGAGTGATATAAAAAAGAATGCTCCCAGATGGAGACTTGACAACTCTCTAATTTGGTTCATAATTTGCAGCACACAGGTGAATAATCTCTGGAAAAACATTGACAGAGGGGAGGAAGTAATGTGGTAAATTGGACTCCCATATTCCATACATGTTAGAGTTGCTAAGAAAACTGTTTCTTAGCTGGAAATAGGTATGCAAATGATTCCTGTTCCCAACTAGGTCTTGAATAAGGTAATCATTGTCAGTCAAGGCCATTGCCTCAAGCTCTTTGTTTGGTGAATTGATGGCAGCGATGTCTAGAGCTGATGGAGTGGCCAATTTGAACCTTTCTGTGTTTGGAGTGAAGATCAGTGAGAAAGTAGACTAAGGACAATCACTTTTGAGTGTTTGCAAAGGAGCTGGAAAATGAGTTTGAACTGAGGCAGTAGTCTTCAATGTCTGTAGCTTATCATAAAAGAGGCCAATTCACATAATTCGAGTAAGCTTTTCCTCTCTTTGATAATTTCACTGGGTTGATAGACTGTGTGGGTAAAATACTGAGGAAACAGGGATGATTTCTGAGCTGAATGTGGGATTTTCACAGAGGATTATGGTAGCTGGGGGCAATGCACGGCCATATGAGGCTTCCGCCGGCAATATGAAACTTTAAACCATATTTTGACGGTGAAATTTGTAAGTGGGCGCGGGTTCACAGAGCGTTCTTCAAACAAAGCGTTGATTGGGGAATTTTGGGCAACATTCAGGTGCTTTAGTGTCTTCAGTTTGGTAATTTGCAGAGTTTTATGCAAATGAAATGGAGAAAATGGTGAAACAGGGGCAAATAGGTGAATTTGGGCAAATACCTGGTTTGAACGGTGCCAAGGGTGGACGAGCTGGTACAATGGCAAGCTGTGGAGTTGAATTGCAGGTTGCGGTAGCTTGGCTGGTCGAGTCCAAGCTTTGGGAGCAAAAACGGTCATGAGAGTGAATGAGAGCTTCACAAATGGACTGATAGAAATGAAATAAAACGGTTGTTTGCACGCTTCTTATGCAAAAAATGTCATTTTGGTGCTTTTGGCGCTTTCACGGGATGACATCATCATGACGTCATCAGTGGGTCCCAGTTACGGAAGGGTGACGTGGCATCTAACGGGACGGTGACGTGGCAACGAAACGGTGGCAGGACGTAAGCGGAAAGGGGATGAGGTGGTGGTAATGTGGCAGAGCATCGGTGGAGCGGAGATGACGTCAGGGGAAGAAGTGGCGCCGACGTCACCAAGGGGAGAAGGTTTCTGGTTTGTATTGCACTGCTTTTGCGCAGGAGCGGTTTCGGAGGAGGGGGCTCCACCACAGCCGGGAGGGCAACGCGTGGCGGGAGTACGATGGTAAAATCGCCCATCTCCCGGACGCTAACCATCGGCACATCGGGACAGGAGAAGACTCGCTCACCATAGATCTGGGGAGCTGGCTATCGGACGGCTGACGGGACAGGTAAGGCGGCAGAGGGTTATGGACAGGGCCCGCGTGCTGTGTAATATTTGTTTAATCATGCGGCGGGGGGGGGGTAAAATTTAGAAATGTGGGTTTATGGGGTTAGTATTAAAGGGAAATGGTTGTTAATTTAACCAAAGGTCAAACTAACTCCAGTTTAGAATACGGAAGGGTTAATAGTAGCCCCAGATGGACTATTATTTCCCTTACTTAAGAAAAAAGAAATATGGCTATAGTGCCAAGGGGTAGGGATATTTTTTTTTTTTGTTTTTGGGATTTTATATAGTTTTAATAGCAAATAGGGATGGGAAAATAGTTAGGGAGCTATATAGTAGAATTATGAGTTAATATGACTTGGTGAAATGGAAATGTAAGGGAAATGATGGATTGTGTAAAGATAAATTTTACACAAGAAATGTGGCTTCTTTTTAGTGAGTCAACTTCAGAAGTCAACTTGGTTCTCAACCAGGATGGAGTGAAGATGGACTTTTTGGGCAGATCCCAAGGTCCTTGAGGGGATGTTAGTGAATGATTTCTGAGGGGACGAGGGGGGAGTTAGACATGCTTCCAAACCTTGCCATCAAATAGTGCCTTGGTACTCCTGCTTCAGATGAGATGAGCTTCTTTGTTTAGGTCAAAACTGAAGATGATCTTGCTTCTGCAACCCTAGGCTACCTACCCAGCCTAATACACCTAGCATTTTTTGTTACTTCAGGAAGGGTGCACTTAGACTTGCAAACCCTGATTGCCTTTTTCTTTTTTAACTACCCTCCTATCTAAGAACTACCCTTATTTCTTCCAAGGGCCCAAATTGAGTAGTTGGGCTCCTTAATTCTCTACCTAGCTAATAATTTGCCAAGTTTAAACAGTTTGGACATATTTTCTTTCTCTATTTTCTAAAACAAGCAATTTAAACCTAGGGAGGCCAAGATTAAGCTATTTGGCCCTCCCTTAACTGTGAAATTCTTCAAAAATGGAACTTTTGCAGCATGAAAAGGATGAACATTTTTGGCACTTCCACTGTCAATCATGAAAAATGAAACGTATTGGTATAGGAAGCTAACAGTGGCTCCACTTGGGGATGGCCTTTTCTTGTGACAGGCCAAGAACAACAGGTCAGATTGCTTTAATCTTTAGTTGTTTTATTGTAAAACTTCCTGGTCCTGGAGACCTTTGACCTAAATCTTTATAACCTAGTATGCAATACCTTTGTAAGTTGATTTGTGTGGATCTGTAGCTCTTTTTGTCTTTTGGGTGCTTGTAAACATATTGAAATCTGCTTGAGCACTTCTTTGGAATTATTTCAAAAAATAGAGATCTGAAATGGATCTTTCTTTGATCTTTCCTTCAAAATTTGCTGCGTGGTTCCCTCTTATCGGCCTGCTATAAAAGAGAAAACAAAGTGATGGAAATATAAAATATTAATGTACAAATAATATACAGAGTTGCGTTGTATCTAGATGGGGTCATGATAATGCTTCAACATGCAGCCATTAACAGGGCCTTCCTCAACTGTGCTGCCATCCAAACTCTTCAGAAAATAAGTGTTGTTACCCTGAACAACAGAAATAATAAAGGGGCCTCTCCAAAGGAAATTGAACTTGCCATGCTTTCCTTTGTCCTCCCTTCTTGAATCCCATATTAAAACTTTGCTGCCCATGAAGAAATCTTCAGCCTTTGTTCTTTGGTGAAACATTTTCTTGAGCTTCTCTTGTAAAACTTGAGCTCTGCCATACACTTGCTCTCTTGTTTGCTGCAAATGGATGGTTTGGTTTATCCTCCTTTGGATATCATTGGGCTCAACCTGAATCTCTTGTAGCAGCTTGATAACAGGGATTCCCAAAGAAGAAGGGAAATTGGCCTCCATGCCATAGACTAACTCATATGGGCTCATCCCAATGGATCTCTTAGTTGTTAATCTATCAACCCATAGTGCATTTGTGAGTTTTTTGTGCCAATTGTTTTTATTTTCCTCTAAGACTTTCTTGATGATATTGATTAGGCTTTTGTTGGATGACTCGGCTAGTCCATTACCATGAGGGTAATAGGCTGAGGAATGACCCAAGGTAATGTGGTATTTGTGGCAAAAATTGATCATTCTCTTGGATTTGAAGGTAGCGGCGTTGTCTGTCATAATTTTTTCAGGGCAGCCAAATCTGGACAGAATATTGTTTTCAAGGAATTGGATAATGGTGGAGTCATTGGCTTGTCTACATGGGGTGGCTTCAATCCACTTGGTGAAATAGTATGTTGCTGTTAGAATCCACTTATGCTGCCCTGAGGATGATTGGGTGGATTTCTCCAATGAAGTCAAGACCCCATTGTTGAAAAGGCTTCTCGGTTGAAATGGGCTTAAGGGGCAAAGGCAAAAGCTTTCTTTTTCCTTCAAAGACTTGGCATTTGTGGCATGAGACCACAAACATTTTGACATCTGCGAACAATGAGGGCCAATAGAAACCAACCCTTAGTATCTTATCAGGAGTGAATTTCCAATATAGATGCCCTCCACAATCCTCTGCATGGAATTCTTTCATAACAATGTCAGTTTCATTTACATTTAAATAGTTTAGCAAAATTCCTTCATGATTTTTCCAAAACAGGGCACCATCTAAGACACAAAACTTTGATGCTTTCATTTTTAAAAATCTCTTTTTGGTTCTGGACAACCCTGGGGGAGCACACATGTTTAACAATATAAAACAAATATCAGCATACCAGGGGGATTGCAAAAAAGCTGCACTGATCTATGGAGTCGCCAGCTCCGTTTCATTGTCCAGTTCATTTATATCTAAGGCTTGAAAATTGGTTTCGGACATCAATTTGGCTAAACCTTGTCCCTTTATAAGATTGGTGGGTTTTATCTCAATTTCATACTCAAGAATGCTGGCAATCCATTTGCCTCTTTTGCCTTCTAGTCCCTCTTGAGTTCATATGTCTTTTACAACAGAGTTTGGGACATAGGCAGTCACATGTGAATATAAAATGTAAAATCTAAAGTCTTTGATGGCCTTCACCAGGGCATAGGCCTGCTTTTCCATGATTTGATACTTCAGGGGAGCATCCCTAAGGGCTCGGCTGAAAAAATCAATGGGCTTTTCATTTCCTTGGTCATCCTTTTGTAAAAGGACAGCAGCTATGGAATTTTCAGATGGAAATGAAAAAATGATGAAATCCTTATCAAATTGTGGACTTGTGAGGACTGGTGCTTATGTTAATGCAGTTTTTATGCCCTCAAAGGCTTGCTTGGCTTATAAAGTCCATTTTACCTTGGAATTTTTCTTGACCATATTGCTTAGCAACCTTATCATTTCAGCCAAGTTTGGGATAAATCTCCTTAGGAAATTGATCTTTCCCAAGAAAGCTTGCAATTCTTTAATGTTTCTTGGATAAGGCATTTGTAGAATGGCTTGAATCCTTTCGAGATCAATTCTAATCCCATCTTTAGAAATGATATGGCCAAGAAGTTTGCCTTCTTCTAGACCAAACAGGGATTTCTTGGGGTTTGAAGATATGCCATATTTCCTACAAGTCAGGATTATTTTCCTTAGGTGCTTTAGGTGCTCTTGATCAGATTTTGAGAAAGGGGTAAGGTCGTTAAGGTAGACAACTAGGAAATCATGAATTTCCTTGGCAAAATCAATGTCCATGGCTCTTTGAAAGGTTGCACCTGCATTTTTGAGTCCAAAAGGCATTTTGACATATTTAAAGGTTCCCCAGGGTGTTGTAAAGGTTGTCTTGTCTTGGTCATCCAGGTGAACTAATATCTGATTGAAACTTGAGAAGCCATCGAGCAATGAAATTCTTGAGGACCCCACTAATCTCTGTAGAATATGGTCCATTTTGGCAAAGGATAGTGGTCTTTTAGAGAGACTTGGTTTAAGTTTCTTAGGTCTACACATAGTCTGATCTCACCTGATTTTTTCCTTGTGGGAACCAGATTGGATACCCATTCAAAAAATCTGATGGGTTCTATGATACCTGCTTCAAACATTTTCTTCACTTCCTTATGAGGGGCAGAAGCATAGGGTTAATTCTTCTAAGTTTGTGCTTAAATGGTTTTTGGTTTGGTTTTAAGGGAATAGTATGTTGAATAACTGAGGTGTCATAGGACTTTAAGTCCTCATAACTCCAAGCAAATACATCTTGGAACTCTTTGAACAAATCCACATACTTTGTTTTTTGATTAGGTGGCAGATTTTTGGACAGTTTAATGAATTTGGGCTTCTCTGCTGTCCCAATATTGCAGTCTTCAATAGCAGCGTTTAAGGGTTGCATTTTTGGCTTTTTGGGGATGTCATTTGCATCAAACATGTCTTCTAATGGAGTTAGGCCAGCAGGCAGAAAGTTGTCTTTTAAGTCAATGATTTCAGCCTCTGTTTTGGCTATTTCTTCGAAATGCATCTGTTTCAGCTCTTCTATGTTTTTCTGGTCAAAGATAGTTTGGCACAATATTTGTTTTTCTGCTTCAGCTGTTGGAGTTTGCTGACTTTGGCTTATTGTTTGTTGCTGTTGGTCATCCATGACATCATCATCTATATTTATGCCTGAAAATTCGTGTTGTAAGGTGAGGAAATTATTAATTTGTACATCATTTTCAAACACTTGCCAGTCTTTGATATTGTCAGGGACAACCGGCCTGTGCTTTATCTCAGTAGTGAAATGGTGATTGGGCTCAAAAGGCAACTTGCAGGTGCTAGCAAAGGTAGCTAGGTTGTGTGCATGTATGTTATGGTTTCTGGAAATCTTAGCAAGTTGGAATTCGGTGAAGGTATTGAGTATGTCTGTGGCAGCAGACCTATAAGCTCTTAACCTATTGTCATTGGTGACAAAGTTTCCTTTCACCTGTTGTATGATCAGGTCAGAGTCTCCTAGAATTGAGACTCTTGTGGCTCCGAGGGATTTGATCAGTTTAAGGCCTAAGAGGAGGGCTTCGTATTCTGCCATATTGTTGGTACATCTGAAATTCAGTCTATAGGCGTGAACCTCTACATGGTTGTTATGTGTATTGTGAATCCAAACTCCTGCCCCTGCCCCTAACTTATTAACTGAACCATCAAACTCTAAATACCATGTAATTTCTTGATTGTGGCCAGTATCAGGAGTTTCATTCATTTTGGGATTGGGCGGATCTAAGTTTTGTGTTTGAGGAATTTGTTCTTATATGCTAGTTGTACTTTTTGTTTTGACACTTTCATGAGTATGGGCAACTAATTGTTCATTCATGCTTATCTCCTGTTCTAAAGCCAAAGGCTTATTATCAGTTGGAGGAGATATTTCATCATTAAACAAAATAAAAGAGTCCATATCAGAATGGATTTAGTAAATGGGGAAGTTTTGAGGCTTTTCATCACTACTCACCACATATTTCATCAAAGTTTCCCTTTACAGTCTCTTTGGTTGCCCAAAGACTGAAATAGTGGCATAGGACATATCTAATTGCAAAGAACCCTAGAGTTTTCCCCCCCAAGATCTTGATAACAACATGCCATACTTTGGTGGAATGTCAGCTACCACCAGCCTCAAGTCTCATAGCTCTCCAGACTGTTCTTGAGTATTCTTCCCACTGGTTTATTCCACCCATCTCCAGGGAACTCCCTGAATGTTTTTCCCTTCTATATCTTCCTTTCTAGGGAAAATGGGAATTATTTCTTGATAACTGTTTCTTTTAATCATTGAAAATAGTTATTATTGTACTTAACATATCTGACTTCCTAATTATGAATTAATCAGATAACGAAATGTATATTGGCCTTCTAGCCTCAGTTATTGTTATATTTAACAACATAATTTAAAAGTTTAATTGCAGTGGAACATAAAATTAACTCAGTAACTGCAGTATTTTTTCCATGTAGTCTGGGGGTGTTACAAGAACATAATTTCATTTTTTATTTTTATTTTAAATCACAATGGACGAACAAACTTACACATCCCCCTCATACTGGGCTGTAGAATGAGCCTCTCGGCTCAATAACATAGATATTCAAATAATTTATTTAAATCTCTGGTTGAAATATGTTTGAAAAGTAAAAGATTTAAATATCTTACCGACACATCTTTTTACTTCTAATTACTTTTACAACATATTCATTTTTTTTACTATAGCCGACATTATTTTTCTATTTAAAGCATATTTTTAATTTTTTAATTTTATACTTACACATCTATAGAATGAGCCTCTCACTCAATAATTTTTTTCAAAAAAGATTATTTGCATTCGATAAAAATATTTAGTAATAAGTAATCTTTGAAAAACATGACATATTGATGTATAATTTTAGTTATAATGTGATTCATCATGTTTATGTTTATTTTTTTATTAATGATTGAGTTCTAGTCCACAACTTCTATTTCACATCTTATTAGTCCCCGTAAGAAGTCCCAATTAGACCTCAAACCGTTTGGTGTAGGAATCCCAGCAGTGGGTCGTACAGTAATGCCTTGACCACGGTTTCACACAGAGGAAACTAAGATGTCCATGTTGGTAGCAAGGGTGTGACATATGCCGTAAGTCAAGGAAGGTGCATGAACGGTCCTAACACACGGAAAGTGAGGTGAGTGCGCCCCTTGGAAACCTGTGATTGCACGGAGTTAAGAAGGGGACACATGAGAAAATATGCATCACAACGTGGAAGGCAAGTTAGCTAGCAATCTAATCTGATGGTTAAACCAACATCATATTTCAGAAAGATTCATACATACATATACATAAATAGCTACACATGCATGCGTAAGCAAACAAATACATATATCATTTAGAGTACTCAAGATAGCTGAAATACAATACAAAGTATGCATGAAATGTGTTAGTTCAGAGTTATATTAATAAGTGTAAATTCCAGTCATACAATACATCTGTGTCCAACCACTAGTTCTGATAGCGGAACGTTACAATCACAACCACTTGCTCCTCCAAAGAGATATACTAGTTATTTAGAGATTAACATAATAAAACACAAGAGGGATAATCTAGGCCAAAGGATTACCAAGCGACTGTGAATTGCAGAATACCTCCCGACGAACTGAGAAGTACGGGCAGGCAATCTCCCCGAATGCCATGTTCGGTGTATCACAGTGCACAAGGCAACCGACTCAGTTACCTAAGGATGGATAACAATCTAATGTAGTCCTCCCATATATACCCGAAAGTACGTGGAGGTCCAATCCATGTTAGCATCGTCTAATGCGAAACCACATAGTGAGAGCATTCTTTTATTATTTACGTATTGTAACACCGCCCTATATACCTAAAAGTACGTGGACGAGCTACAATATACTTATGTATGTGGAAAGAGATATCACATTCCCCAATGTATCACAGACAAGTTAGCGACAACTGCTATCTTTAACCACGCCGGAACACGTCTCTAGCCTAGACCTCTAAATGTTATGCGTTAAGTTACAATGCTCCATTAGGTTAATTGAGATACTTTTAAGTTGATATTCTTAAAAAAATTCCTTTCAAGGTTCACCATGTGATGTCTTTGAAATTCCTAGAATGCAACTAATATGTTAAGCATCCTTTTGATTCAATTTCAACAATGAAAACCTTAACTAGTAGGGATAGAGCAATCAAATTCTTTTAATCAAAGAACAAAGAGCACATTTAATGCAATTTCCCTAGCTATTCCTATCAAGCATTCAAAAACTACAATATGCAAAATGCAATTTTTTGTTTTTAGTCCCTTTAGTGTTTAGATGAACAAAAAGGAACTAGATGCACATATAATCAATCAATCTTTTTGCAAGAATGAATACTTTACGACAGTTCCTTTTCGAAAGAAATGAAGACATTTACGACACTTTCTTTTCAGCAAAGATTAATCGACTATAATCTAACTTTGACAATGAATTGATAATGATAAAGAAATCATTTAAGAAACACTAAACAATCAAGGCCAAAGTAGGGCTAGGAATAGAAAAAAAAATTGGTTTCAGAGACACAACAATCATTGATCTTGCAACAAGAAAAAACATAAGGAAATTTGGAAAAAACCAAGTCAAAGGTGGGATTTTTGACCTAAGGAGGATCAACGCAACCCTGAATGGGAGACAATGTGCTTTAGAGAACTATCCTCAAGCCAAGGGTGCTCTGCAGTGCTTTGTGTCCCGGACAAGCCTGTGCTGGTGCCAGAGAGGCCATTCAAGGGGCTTTCAAGCATAATTTTTACCAAAAAAACACTTCAAAAAGGCTGAAATAATATCAGTTGGAGGCAGGTAAAGTCTACAAGGGTGTACTAGGATGAAGGTAAACTACTTTTATAAACATATTTGGGCACTGCAACCCCAATCATATATGTCCATAAATCAAGGGCTTATGAGTCCTTAAAAGTGTTGTTTCATACCCTAAAGGAACAAGGTCAGCTGATTACATCATCTCCCACAAGTTCTCCATGAAAAACTACTCAGAACTGGTCAAAACTGGACCATACAGACTGCTCAGTGCTAAGGGTGTGATGCATCTCACCTGCCACATGCAAAAAGTGCGATGCATACTGAAAAGCCCTTCTATAGGGTGTGATGGGCGAGAGTAGACAAATGGTAGAGACAGTTTGCAAGGTGGATGATCATGGAATCTTCCAGAAACTTCTCTTGTGACACTTGCCTCTCTGAATTCCCCTAGGGATGAGTAAGAGATCATGAATCTCCAAGTGGAACCAAGAAATATCAGAGAGAGGACACTAATCAAAAATCTAGAAGCTGACTCACCCCCCTGTAAACATCTATATATGGATCCCTCATCCCAGAGATCCAAAGGTTGGAATTTTTATATCTTGCAAGGAAGTGCTGTTGGTTTCCAAGTGGAACATCATAGTGTTGGGTGATCTAAGATTTTCATGAGGTGAAGAATGGTTTTCATGCTAGGAGGATGACGCTAGGTCAGATCAATGGGTTGTAATCCTCTCTTCTAATCTTTGTATCAATATAGCTATTCAAGTTTTCCTCCACATTCTTGTATGTTTGATGATATATACATTTGTGTGGTCAATATATATCTGGTCCTATATTGTTTATGATTGTAGATCTCTGTACTTTGAAGGTATTATGTTGCTTTGATTTTACAGTTTCTCTTTGAAGTGGAGTAATCAAGGAAGGAGCAGCAAAGATCTGTCAGAGGGGAGAAGGAACAAGCAAGGAACAAAGCGAAAGATTGAGGTTGGTATTCTTTGCTCCTCTCCTATCTACTTCTCATAAAGGAAAACGAAAGTAACTTTCGTTTGTTTGTTTCTAAGATATCTACCCGTCTTAGTGGGACTAGCAGCTCTGCATGGACACTAGATTTCCCGATAACAAAATGGTGACTCTGCTGAGGATCGAATAGCCTGTTTTCTTGTCTATATTTGTTTGCTTTATAAACTACAGATGGAGCTTGAAGTCAAGCCAACTAGCCTTCGAACTGAATTTTCTATGCAAGTGCAAAGTAGATCAATGCTGCTTCAGTCTATCTCTGGGTTTTGTTTATAAATTGAACAATTGATTTACAAACATCCTAATTTCCCTGGTGGTGGCTCAAGTAACCTCATTAGATCAGCCCCTGTGCTTTGTATTTACTGACTATCATTAGCTCGACCTAAATCCCTGAACTAAGCTGCAAACTGTGACCAGAAACCAAGTTGAAGTCTCGTCCCTAGACCATCGCACCTTCTCCTCTTGGGAATCTGGATGCATTGCACCTCCCGTGTGCAGTAGGTGAGATGCATCATTGTTTCCCTGTGTTAAAATTGCGATGATCAGATAAGACTTTTTCTGCTTCTAGATTTTGGTTTTTTGTTCACTCTCTTCAACTTTATTAAGGAGTTTTGATGTCTGTGATCAGTGTACCACTATGGAAACTCCCTTCCTTTGCATGATTCAACCTCCATTGTACAAAGAACTGTAAATGTTTTTATGTATTGTTCGCCATTTATAGTTCTCTTTTACAAAGAAGTAGCGTAATCAAACTGTCGTCTTTTGATTGGGAAGTGTCGCAAGTGTCATTTTCAGTCAAAGAAAAGAATCCTACTTTTATTGATGGTTGATTACACTGTTACTCTTGTATTTGATTTGAATTAATAGTTTTTCAAGTGTCAAAAGCAGTTTTCAATTCAAAATTGCAAAGTGTCATCATTTTCTTCCTTACGTCTTTTGAAAAGAAAGTTGTTAGTATTGTCGCTTTGAAAAGATAATTCAAATTTGTACTTAGCATTCTTTTTGTCATCCACACATTAAGAAGCAAAAAACAAATACATGCATGTGCATTTGCATTTATACTGCTTGTTGATTTTGATTTAGGACAGTGCATCTAGGGTGTGCTCTCTGCTCTATGTTGAAAGAATCCCGCTTCTCTTTCCTTAGTAGCTAGGATTTTCATTGCAAAAAGAAGATTAAACGACTGTTTATCATCTTAAATTGCATTTCAAGAATTATATATCTACATCACATGGTGAACCTGAAAGGAAAACTTCTTAAAAAAGATCAACTGTAAAATAAATTCAATGAACATAAAAACGCTTTGGAACCTAACGCACAACATTTAGAAGTTTAGGCTAGAGACGTATTCTGGCGTCGTAAAGCCTGGTAACTATCGCTTTCATTGTAGGTTGGGTGATTCCTCCTCTTTGAGACGACAAGTGCCAGTACACACTTGTGCTCCCACGTACCGTCGAGTATATACTGGGAGACCACAATAGGCTATATCCTTTATCCTTAGGAAGCCGTGTCTTCCGCCCTATCGATCGCAATGCACTGAACACAAAATTCGGGAAGATTGACTACTATACCGTAAAAAGTATTCTATAGTTTTGTGATTGGTTTGGTAATCCCTCTGTCGAGATTTACAGAGTAGTCTCTTTCGTTCCTTTTCAGACTCCTTAAAGGAAAAGGTCCATTTGAGCACTTGTCACTTCAAGCTCATTAAAAATCGAAGGCGACTAGAGTCATCTTAGCTTTTTATCGACTCTTAAAAATTGAAAAAGCAAGTTGTGTCAAAGCATCATAAAATTTATTTTAATTGGAATAACGTCACTGTTCCCTCATTGGTCTTAGGTTGAGAAAATGGAGTCCACCAACCAAGGATTTCCCCTTGGGGGAAATCCTAGTCCTTTCTCCTCTTGGGGAGATGTTGGTGCACCTCATATGGCCACATTGTCCCTCCCAGGACTGATAATCAGCTTGCCAATATGGCTATTCTCAACCTCTGTCGTCCAAACCACCATGATTCCTGAGCAATCAAGTCGACAACTAGATAATACTAGAGTTACCCCCCAACCTTCTACTTCACTTGTTTCTCCCTCCCTTCCTTCCTCTTCACTTGGTGAAGCTGGTAAAGCTAAAAACCAAGTAACTGAGAAGAAGAAGAAAGGGAAGGAGAAGAAGAAGAAGGAGCTAAAGGTGAAAAGGGGCAACCATGCGTCATCTAGTGAAAATCCACACACTGCACCATCCAAACCTAAATCTCCATGTGTCATCTGCAAAGGAGACCACTATCATCAAGATTGTCCCTGAATCCCTCGGATATTAAGGGACTGGTCCACTCGTTTGCACAATCCAGTGTCATCAACCTCTGACGATCATGTTGAGAGTACACCGTCAACTAGTGAAAACGAAGTCTCTGGATAGAAAGGAAAATATACATTTCCTTGTAAACTATGTGAAGGCGATCATGTCGTCCACCGTTGTCCCTTCCTGGACGAAGCTAAAAGAGTCTTGGATAACCGTCCTGCTTCACCACTACGGCTTCCTCCTGGGTACAAGAAACTCAAGCCAAGTTAATCGCTAGTTGAAAATCCGACTGACACACCTTTTTGGTCGGTCGAAGCATCTATCATTGAAGATAAACCCTCTGAGTCAACATCGGACCAAAGTCAACCTAGTCTTCAGGAGGTCCATCTTTAGATGATACAATCACCAAAGAGAACGAGAACGACATCGTTCAAATTATTTTCGTAAACACAGACTCTGATGAACATGGGGGCAATCTACCCATTCCTTTACTACAGGGAGGAAATTTTTCAGAGTCGTATCCGACCGTTTATTCAGTCCCACCTCCAAGCAACCTAGTCATTTCCTTCGATTGGACTCTACTAGGCAGACCCCGTTTACCTTCTAATGTACCATTCTGAATCATTGTACAAGCTTACAGAATGGTCATGGTCGGTACTATCATAGATGAAGGGGCTTTTGTGGGTATCCTTTCCTCAACTGCTTGGAAAGCGATTGGTTCGCCATCGACAAAGGAACCAATCGACCGTTAGGGATCCTTCCAAACTTGCCTATAACTTTAAGAGGGAAAATCGTTTATCTGAACGTAATGGTAGTCCAAGGACCTCTAGATTATAATCTACTCCTTGGGCACGACTACATTTATAGCATAGGAGCCATTGTCTCCTCACTCTTTCGAGTAATGTGTTTTCCGCATGAAGGCAGAGTGGTCCAGCTCATAGACCAGCTTTCATTCCCCGGCTCACACATAGCTAATAGCCAAATGCCATCCCTAACTGGTCTTTTCACACGAGGAATGTCTCATCAATCTCCAGTTCGTCCACTTGACGAGCGTGAGTAATTCGATGGTTATGACTGAAACCCAGGGGACACACACCCTGGTCTACTTCGATAGGAAAACTTTGGGTATAGGGTAGGTTTCCGTGAAGGATATATGACTAGTCGAACACACTCGTCCATTTAGGAAAATGGGATTAGACCGGAATAAGAATCCATTATCAAGGTTAGGTGATTGAAGCTAGAATCATCTTTGTCCGATGGACTAAGCCGAGGAAGTGTTTCTGTCTGCTATGTGGATGGAACCATTTTGAAAATGCAAGAACTTCTATATGGTAGCCAGGAAACTCTATTTCTCTATACCTGGGGGCATGCAAACCTTTTTGCATGCAAGTGAAAAGCAATCATTTATTTTCTTAGTTTGTAGATTCTCAACCCTTTAAACTTGTAGGATTGGTCATTCTTAGCTTACATAAAGAAACGATTCGGAGCAAAGTTTCGAATGGTGCAAGTTCCTTAAAAATTGAACCTATCGATGAGACATCCTTATTATACGACTGGCATGAGCAGTTGTTCGCAAAGTTCAAGCTCGTTAAAAATTAAACCTAAGCAATGAGCATATGTTCCACCAGAGTTTAAGCTCATTAAAAAATGAACCAATCTCCGGTAAATAACCATTGTGAATGCATTATCATAAGCTTTTGAGCCTTGGTTGTGTTCTTACCATCACCTCCACCCTGTTTTAGCCGATCATATGCCTCCATTTGATTGTTTACCCTTTTGAGGAACAACTATGACGAGTGATTCTGTTAGCCATCCTTGTAACACTGTCGTGATTGGAAAATTCCAAACTTTACCTGGAACTAGCTGCTACTCGAAAATACCCCTCGTTCCTAAAAAATGAGTCTCCTTTAAGCTCTTTTCATCTAACTCATAAAATATGAAAAGATTGCCAAGCAATTTACCTCTCCAACTCATTAAAGCTATCAGAAGTGCTATCCCTCCTCTAGATTTTAATGTTTTTGGACTTGAGGGATTATTACACAAAAAGATCCAGCGCTTGTCTTGTTCAACTCGTTAAAAATATCGAAAATTCATCCCTTTCGTATTATTTTATACTTTTTTAGACCTAAGGGATTATATAACAAAAAAGGATTATTGGAGTTTCCTTTCCGTCCCTTTTTAGACTCTCTAAAATTGAAAAAGCAATGATTTGTCTTTGTCGTTAAACTCATTAAAACCAATAGTGACCAACTTGTCCATATAGACAAGAACGAGTTTCACTGTCGCTAGGCTTGTTAAAACATAGCGACGGGTTTTCCTGAAGGGAAAATTATAGAACAAGCATATGTTATCCTCCTCAAGCTTGATAAAAATAAAGAGGTACTGGTCAGCAATGGCTGGGGAAAACTTGGGAAGAGAACTTGGAGAAACTTTATTGATAGCAAGTCTCTCTTGAACATGACTCTTTCACTCCATCACCATGATTGAGTCAAGTTGGGTTATTTCATTCACCGGTCATATTGCTATTCATCCATCGTACCATCCATCTTTGGGGTTAACGCTACCAATCCATTTTAGTGTCGTTGATATGTTCAAGAGAAGTCGCTCAGAGAATTCACCAACCCAGCTTGTGTCTCATCCACTGCAATACATTCACGCTCCATTCTTTCATGACTGCCACCTTGAACTTTGTATCATCAGATCATTTTCACCTCCACAAAATCATTTTCTCCGTTTTGTGTCGTAGATGTGGGCCCTCCTACAATGGTTCACTTCTTGTCGACGACAGCTCATTATCAGAGAATTCGACCTAGGAACACCCCTTTCAGTACTTTGAAGCTTGAATGCCTCAATGGCAAGTTTCTCACTTCCGGTGACAGGTTTACATCAATGGCCTTCAATTGAAAGATTTTGCATAGTGTTCAATGCCAAGTCACATTTTCACACCACGTGAATTGTACTGTCATACCTTGAGGATCATCATCATTATCGGTGGTTCCTCTCGTGCCTGTTAATGGCTTACATCATTGGCTGGTAATCAGGTAATGTCTTTCTATGTTCGACTCCAGAACATTTTTTCACATGGATCAACTTGTACTTCGGGCGAAGATTGAATGAGTTTGAAGACCCCGGATCTAGTTCCGGGCTGTGATATATGCAGGAAAATAAAGACATCAAATGTACATCATTGCTGCATAGATGATCATCCAAATCAAAGGATGATGGCTCTATCAGAATCATCAGTCTGCTACACAGACTATTGTCTGTCCTATGTACATGAAAATGAATTTATAAAGCTGAGCATGGGAATGCCTGGCTCAGCTAGATCATGAAAATATTATGAAGATAATGTATCGTATTGTATCTCATTACAGGTCGCCTTCCAGTTCGAAAAACCTCAGATCCTCATGATAAAGCATTACACCCGACATCAAAAGAATAACGACCTCATGCTTTAGGGGGCAACTGTTATAGACATATTTGGGCACTGCAACCCCAATCATATATGTCCATAAACCAAGGGGTTCTGAGTCCCTAAAAGTTTTGTTTCATACCATAACGGAACAAGGTCAGCTGATTACATCATCTCCCACAAGTTCTCCATGAAAAACTGCTCAGAACTGGTCAAAACTGGACCATACAGACTGCTCAGTGCTAAGGGTGCGATGCATCTCACTTGCCACATGAAAAAAGTGCGATGCATACTAAAAATCCCTTTTGTAGGGTGCGATGGGTGAGATTAAACAAATGGTAGAGATAGTTTGCAAGGTGGATGATCATGGAATCTTCCAGAAACTTCTCCTGTGACACTTGCCTCTCTAAATTCGCTTAGGGATGAGTAAGAGATCATGAATCTCCAAGTGGAACCAAGAACTATCAGAGAGAGGACACTAATCAAAATCCCAGAAGCTGACTCACCCCCCTGCAAACATCTATATATGGATCTCTCATCCCAGAGATCCAAAGGCTAAAATTTTTATATCTTGTAAGGAAGTGTTGTTGGTTTCCAGGTGGAACATCATAGTGTTGGGTGATCTAAGCTTTTCATAAGGTGAAGAAGGGATTTCATGCTGGGAGGATGACGTTGGGTTAGATCAATGGGTTGTAATCCTCTCTTCTACTCTTTATATCAATAAAGCTATTCAAGTTTTCCTCCACATTCTTGTATGTTTGATGATATATTCATTTGTGTGGTCAATATATATCTAGTCCTATATTGTTTATGATTGTAGATCTCTGTACTTTGAAGGCATTATGCTGCTTTGACTTTACAGGTTCTCTTTGAAGCGGAGTAATCAAGGAAGGAGGGGCAATGATCTGTTAGAGGGGAGAAGGAACAAGCAAGGAACCAAGCGAAAGATTGAGGTTGGTATTCTTTGCTCCTCTCCTATCTACTTCTCATAAAGGAAAATGAAAGTAACTTTAGTTTGTTTGTTTCTAAGATAGCTACCCATCTTAGTGGGACTAGTAGCTCTGCATGGACACTATATTTCCCAATAACAACTACCTGGAATTATGATTGTTCCCCAGCGGAGTCACCAATTTTTTATGTGGAATTTTGCATCTACAGATAAACACAATTCCCCTAGGTGGGTAGCTACACCTAGAACAACAGATTTAAAGAGTTTAACCTTTTCCTACAGAAGATAAATAAGACAAGAGACCTACTTGTTATCTTTCACTTCCCTTTGTCTCCTTTGAATAGTTCTCGTTACTCCTTCCTGAACTGAATCCGCTCGATAATTACCTACAATCATAAACAAAGGACAAAAACCAATCAAAGCAAGATATATATCTACTATAAGCAAATGGAATCAAAAGCATTTACACATATAATCATCATACATAAAGACAAGAACATGGGAAAAGGTGTAAATAGCTTTATTAAGTAGAAGGAAGAGTTACAACCAAAGAAGTCTGATCCCATGTCACTCATCTATCTTGAATTCCATCCTTCATCACACTAAAAGCACAACACTTCGGCAGCATAACAATACTTGCTTACAATCTCAAAACTCAAACCAACAGTATCTCCTTACAAATTCTCAAAGTCCAGCCCCCGATCACTATGATGAGTGCTCAATTTATACGGAAATGGAGGTAGTTTTTTCATAAAATGGCCATTGAATGGCTTTCCAATTTGGGACTTAGTTTCCATGGAGGAAGGGATGAGAAGGTAGGAGGTTATTTGATTCATTCCCTATCCAATTTCGAGCTCATAGGACAGGATAAGAGGTAGGAATATTCTAGAATGATCTAGAATGAAAGAATATTCCCAAAACCCTATGAAGATTTCGCTCAATCTCACCCAACACAGGTCAAAGTGGGTCAAAGTGGGCCTAGGTGCTCTGCAGAGCAGGCTGCGCTGGTCCCTCAAGGAGTCATTTTAGGATGTCTTCAGGCCAAGAAACTCTTAGGAATGATGAAATTCAATGTGATGACTTGTCTAGGGCATGTAGCAATTGAATTAGGGTTTGATGAGCCCTTAAAAGTACTGATCTAAATGATGGGAGTGATGTGCCCAAATAGACCTGTAACAGTCACCTCATAGCCAGAGTCTCCAAAGTTTCTTTCATCATAAGTGGACCTGCTTGAGCTTGCAACTTTGTTCCACCTCTGTGTTGTCACCAACCTTCATCTTGCATTCATTACGTGTAGGTGTGTTGCCTTCTGCTACTGTTGATGGTGTTGCTTACTGTAATTTTGCTGCCATATTATCTTGATGTCCTTGTCTATGAACAACTTGATGCCTTCATAGGTAGGTGCGCTCATAGACACTTGCTTGGCTGCAAACCTGTTGGGCTCTAAACAATGTCCTTTAAATATTCTTTCCTGAAGGTCATTTTACTTGTGTTGCTGAGAGACAGATGAACACCTGTGATGCCTAGAGACATAGCAACACTCATGGCAAGCAATATGTCAGTCAAAAATCAAAACAAACTTGAGGATTGACTTAAAACATACTTGTGTGATTGATTGTGAAGGTTACACAATTTCCACTGGGAGGTCGGGAGATTGACTGCCAAAAATGCGTAAGGCATAGTCTAGGCTATTAGGAGGCTGGCTGACTGCTGGAACTGTGCAATGCATAGTCCAACCTGGCCTGTTGAGGACTGAAACTACACCATGCACAATTTCAGTCAGTAGTGACATGCAACTAGCAAACTGCATTTCGTAGTTTCTGAGGCCAGCATGACACTGCCTCTAAGAATTGCGCAATGCAAGTCTGGAGGTTAGTGCTGGGCCAGACTTGCATAATTTATGGAGGGAAGGTAGAACCTTTGCTTCTGAAAATGTGTAGTGCTAGCTGGGTAGGGCACGGTCCAGGTCAAGATAGCATAGATCGGCCGATGAGTGACTGAAAACATGAGAATTTTGGATGCATGGTGAGATGAGTGCAAACAAGAGTGAATTGTCATTCATGCAAACAAAAAGTGTGGGATTTAGAAAATGGGAAAGAATGCATGTGTGTGAAGAGATTCACCGCAATGGAAACTGTCTGTGAAAACAGTGTCATGCATGTGACAATAGTGAGATGTGAATGCAAACTGAAACGGTGCTCCTACAAGCTAACATACATCAAAATGACAGCAAAAGCTCACTGAAATCAAGCAGATAACACTCACACGAAGAGAAACAGAAAAACCGACAGAAACACAATGTAAGACATGAAAAGCAGGCTTACCCCCAACACAAATGAGTTGAATGTGCCGACGACTCCTAGATGCAATGTGGGATGTCAGAGCTACAAGGTCAATGTAAGGGATGAGCTCTGCAACGTCCAGTTGATGAGTTTTGATAAAATTGAGGTTGTGACGCTCATGCCACAAATCTAGGAAAAGCGACACTTAGCAGGACGTTTCTGAAATGATCCTTGCATGTAACTCCAGCTGTTAAAAATAGGTCCCTTGATCAAGGGATGCCTTTGCATGCTGCCTTGGGAGAAGAAGTTTGTGCATAAAAATTAGTTTTTCTCGGTCTCGGAGGGAACCGGTCAACCTAAAGGCACATGCAACAACCTGCTTGACTGATGGGAAAATTTACGCATTTCTGGGAGGGAGTTGGGCTAGCTGCCCATAGGGATTGTGAAATTCCTGGGCTGAGCAACTGACTTCTGCCTAGAATTGTGCAATTTTTGTGCGGAGTATTCCTGCTAAGACATATTACGTAGTTTTTCTAGTAAAGCTTGACAGGCAGAATTGCGCAATTCTGGAGCCCAATAGGCTGCCATGCAGGATTGCACAATTTATGGAGGGAAGACTAGTTCCCCTTCAGAATTGCATATATTCTTGAGGGATCTGCTCAGTGTGTAGTTGGACCAAGTCCAGAGAAACAACATGTGAGGGGGATGCAAAAAGCTATCATGCACATGCTGGAAATCTGCTAGAAAACCATTGAAGCTTGTGTACTTGACAATGCAAGACATTTTGTTGAGGATGGTTGGTAGGGAGGCTCCAAAATGAAGCTAAGGAAAAATTTTGGAGGGTGGTTGTAGTTGATACAACACTTGGTGACATACTGGTAGAACTCCACCTCTCTGAATGGATCTTGTTCATGAAAAGCAAGTCTAACACCTCCGGAAGTATTGTTCAGTTGTCTTTTCGTCTTGGTTTTCACACTTTCTTGATTGTAAGATGTAGCATCGGCCAAGTCCTTGGTCGGTCAACACACATCCCAAGCCAAGCCAACATAGTTGTTTCGACTGGGGATAAGGTGTATATTGGTGCACAGGCAGTATAGTAGTCAGAGTTTTAGTTTCATCTCTAGTGTTGCTCTGCTGCCAGCATGCCTCGATAGTACCCCGACGGAGTCACGCAGGAACACAAGCATCGCTCCACTGCCAAAAAGCCTATGTAGTACCCCGGTGGAGTTACTTGCATCACGTCTCTACATAGGAAGCCTTTCTCTTATTTCACCTTATTCACTTTTCATTTTTTTGGAAAATTTTCAATTTCTCATTTTTTTTCATTTTTCATTTTCGTAACTGTGCATAACACTTATTCATTTCAGAGGTGGAAGAGGGATCCCGACTTATTGAGAGTAGATGAGGTTGTTCCTTCAGAGAAGTAGTTTATTTATACCTCTAATGTGCTTGTTAAGGTTCGCCTCCTCACCTTACTCTACTTGATTGAGCTAATAAGGATTAACCCAAAAACAACTGACTAGAGTAGGTGATACTAGTTAGCATGCAAGCGTTGTGTTTTCACGAAGGTCACTTTGAACAGTACGATTTTCCATTGATGTATCATGGACTAAAGAAAACAAGTTTTTACATAAGGGAATGGACGACAGATACCCAAATGTTGATAGTTGTACAAGTCTTGTTGTACTTTACCTAGCTTGTTTCAAGAGTCGCACACGGTCCATGCGAAACTAACCTATGGAAAATAACAAGCAAAAAAAACAAAAAGAAAAGAAAGAAGTAGAAACAAATGCGAAAGCAAAGCAAGTAAGCAAACAAATAAGCAAGTAAAAAAATACACAAAGAAAGAAGAAAACATGCATGCAAGCAAAAAACTCAAAAGAAAACACTACTCCTACTCCTAAACTAACATTACATAGGCCTGATCACGTGAAGTGATATTTCAAATGCAACCACTGAGGCATTGGTCGACCCATGTTGGTGAAGGCATAGTTCAAAAACAAGATAGTTATGTGAACCAACAAACAAGAAATATATAACAGTGAAGACAAACACACTCCAAGTTTACAAATGTCCACAGGACAAAAATGAGTGAAAGAATATGACTTGCACTTTGTGGACTTGCCATGGTGATGTGCTACACTGCATGTAGATGTCGAGTGTATGCATTTTCTTGATTGTGACATCCAAGCAAGCGCGAGAAAGGTATACCACTTACGTTGCGCAAGTTTTCTTGCTGTGTAATATTCCTCCAATGCATGAGTGATGGGATCATGTAGTTCGAGTGGATGAATTGAAATTTGAGTGTTTGGTTGATCTTCAACGCAAAGAAGAGAGTGATGAGGAGCCTTACATGTTTCAACAATTTCCTGATTGGAAGTGAAACCATCCTCAGGACAGTGAGGGTTTGACATAACCATAAGCTTAGGCTAAAGTGCATCAATAGTTTGGGGGGTTTCGACTTCGTCGAAAGATAGATCATCGTAGACCAATGTCTTAGACATATTAACAATGATTGAATCATCATTGTGGTCAGATGAAGAAGTAGAGAGATCACGACAACCAAGATCAAAAAATTTAGGATGTTTTTCGACATCCTCATGATTTGATGAATCGTGCAGAGGGGTAGATGAGAAGCAAAGATGTTCACACTATGTGTTTTCAGAAATGACAGATGACAGATTGGACAGATTTTCTTAGGAAGATGTGTCCTCTCTGCAATGTTATGACAAACTGACATCCAACATGTCCTATGAATGATCGGAAGTAGAAACATCCATAAATGAGTTTTCAAAGGGGAAATCAGCGGTGGCAGAATCACAAGGGATGTCAAGATAAAGAATATGAGGCACAGATAGAAGGGAGTCATCCTTCACTATGGATTCTTCTTTATATTCCCGCACACACTCATCATGAATGATGGCATAGGTTGGCTACGTAACACCAGCTCCGTCCACAACTTGATCCTCATTCACAATAGGTGAGGAGTATGGAATGGAAGAAAACAAGACAGTACAATCCGGAGGATCAACAGAATGTGGGGACGAAGGTTGAAGGAATGAATCCACGTGAAAACCAACAGACTTGCAAGCCAAATCTGCGCAGATATCAAGAGAAGACGGGGTGGGAGGATGTGACAGTTCAACAAATGTGTGTGCATGTTCTCCCACATCACTCTATGGTGGTGGAGCTATTTGATGAGGTGAAGACAGACAATCACTTGTGAGGAATCAACTTGTCATCTGGCCCTCCTTCTAGCACCAAAATATTGACGGTGATGGACCCACCAACATGTCAGGGGACCTCCCCGGTAAGAGGTCCTAATTAGACGTCAGACTGTTTGGTGTGGGAGTCTCAGCAGTGGGTCGTACGGTAATGCCTTGAATGCGGTTTCCCAAAGAGGAAAGTAAGATGTCCCTATTGGTAGCAATGGTGTGACATATGCGGAAAGTCATGAAAGGTGCATGAACGGTCCTAACACACGGAAAGTGAGGTGAGTGCACCCATTGGAAACCTGTGATAGCATGAAGTTAAGAAGGGGACACATAAGAAAAGATGCATCACAACATGGAAGGCAAGTTAGTTAGCAATCCAAAGTGATGGTTAAGCCAACAACACATTTCAGAAAGATTCATACATACATATGCAGAAATAGATACACATGCATGCGTAAGAAAATAGATACATATATCATTTAGAGTACTCAAGATAGCTGAAATACAATACAACATACGCATGAAACGTGTTGGCTCTATTATATTAAGAAGTGTAAGTTCCAGTCATACAATACATCCATGTCCAACCACTAGTTCTGACAGCAGAACATTACAGCCACAACCCCCTGCTCCAAAGAGATATACTAGCTCTGCATAGTGGAGAAGACAAGGCTCATTAAAATACTGCCCAAGCTTTCTCTAAGATATTCCTATCAGAAGCTTAGTTGACCAAAAGACTATACAATGAGTTATGAGGGACTATTTATAGAAAAGGGTAGGGTGGCCCTTGAAATTCCCCTTTGTGATAGTTCATCTACCTTCATGACTTTTCATCTACTCTATGACTGTTACATCCAACTATCGACACTTGAACTTCCACTTAACAAGACGGTACATACATTCTGCACATGTGCCCATGTGAGACAAAATGGCTTGAGCAAGCCATGCAAGACATCACTAACACTTGGACCGTTGTGGTGAGACCAACTCTTTGACATCTTTGTGATGGTCGATGGTGGCGAACTGATGCCAAGCTTGGTCATCCATGATGGAGTCCGTGCGCTCAATGGTGACATCTTGCTGAAGCGAACTCTTGCCTCCGTTGCATCCGGGCACACTGACATGGCTCCTTCATCCAACTCATCCAATAGCATGTGCATGGTCATCCAGGGTGTGACTAGACCGGAAACATGTTCATGCATAGTGTCTGCGTTGATCTCCAAGCATGTGATGGTGGCCGTGCACATCAAGTTGTCAAAATACATGTTCAACTCCAGTTGGACTTGCTTCTTTTCTTCACCTCAGTGAGTGTGAAAAATGGGTGGGATTGCATGTGTGCACACAATGACATGCATGTTGTTGAATTCCCTTGCATGCAATAAACAACACTGCTCACCTTGTCTGCTTTGTGCCAGCTGCTAGGATGGATCTATAACTTGTATAGGAAAAGTTTCATCTGTCTATGCATGTTGTGCCCCCTGCTGTACCTGTTCCTGCTGCAACTCATTCTCTCATCTATGAAACTCCTGTTCTTCCTTGAGTTTCTGCTTCGGTACATGCAGCTCCTTCTTTGTTCCGTTCTCTGCCTTCATGTGATCTTCATGTCATGCCATCACCTTATAGCCCGAGTCTCCAAAGTTGCTTTCATCATAGGTGGACCTGCTTGAGCTTGCAACTTTGTTCCGCCTTTGTGTTGTCAAAAACCTTCCTCTTGCATTCACTGCATGCAGGTGTGCTACCTTCTGCTATCACTGATGGTGCTTCTTGCTGTAATGTTGTTGCTATATTATCTTGATGTCCTTGTCTGTGAAAAACTTGATGTTTTCATAGGTAGGTGAGCTCATAGACACTTTCTTGGATGCAAACCTTGTTGGGCTCTCAACGGTGTCCTTTGACTCTTCTCTCCTGAAGGCCATTGTACTTGTGTTGCTGAGAGACAGATGAACACTTGTGTTGCCTGGAGACATAGAAACACTCATGGTAAGCAACCTATCAATCAAAAACCAAAACAAACTTGAGGACTGACTTGCAACATACCTGTGTGATTGATCATGGAGGTTGCATAATTTTCACTGGGAGGTCGAGAGACTGACAGCCAAAACTACACAAGGCATAGTTTGAGTTGTTAGGAGGTTGACTGACTACTAGAACTATGGAATACACAGTCCAACCTACCCTACTGAGGACTAAAACTGTGCAATGCACAGTTTCAGTTAGTAGTGACATGCAACCGGCAAACTGCATTGCATAGTTTCTGGGGCCATTAGGGTACTGCCTCCAAGAATTGCGCAATGCAAGTCTGGAGGTCAGTGTTGGGCCAGACTTGCACAATTTCTGGAGGGAAGGTAGAGCCTTCGCTTTCGGAAATGCATGGTGCTCGCCAGGCAGGGCACAGTTTGGGCCAAGACAACCTAAACCACTCGACGGGTGACTGAAAACATAAGAAGTTTGGATGCATTGTGTGATCTGAAAATGGGGCGCTAAAGGCTTCTTGTGAACTTACAAGAACCTCTCCCACTTCCAAAGCTTAAATATTCCCAAGATATTATGATTAACCAATGCGGAATTAATAATGTGCTTGAAAATAAGGTGTATGCTAGTGTATATTTTTAACTGTTTATGTGCTTTAAAATTATGTTATTTATGCTGATATAACATGCATATAACAGTAAAGCAGTGCAACAAATAATAAACACATAAGGCAACAATTTAATTAGGATTTCCCCCAAAACTCTTGGGCTACATCTCCGTGGGCTCTAGTCAACTCGACTAGGCTCTCTGGGATTATGGAAACAATCCTTTTACAAGCTCCTCGCTCAACTCCACTGGTTTACATAGAACACAATGAGTTTAGGCACCATCTTATCCTTGGCTCTGAAGCTATTGACTTTCTGGATTTGCGCTCTGGCTTTGGCTCTCGGCTCAGGCTTTGGCTCTGGTTCTAGCTCTTGGCTCTGGCTCTGGCTCTGGCTCTTGGCTCTGGCTCTGGCTTTGGCTCTGGCTCTCACTCTGGCTCTTGACTCTCAGATCTAGCTTCTTTGAGCTCTCTCTCTCAGCCTCTGCATGCCTCTGTATTCTGCTTGCCCTCCAAGCGATTCTCAGCAACCTTCCAGTGACATTTTTCAGTCCTCCAGCTCCCTCGACAACCTTTAGCTACCTGTGCTAGTGACCCCGGGTCAATTGTACTTTTGTGTTTTTGTACGGCATGCTTTGAATCTGCGACTTCCACAACCATTCCTATGTCCCTTCGATCATGAGGAATCATTCTTCTTCTCGGATCTACCTCTTCGCGCTTCAAAACACATCCTTGTTACAAAAACACCCGCTTGCAGCGTGGCACAAGGAATGATGGTTGCTTCCCAATGGAAAATGAACTGGCAGCCTCTTTGTGAGCGAAATCCACGAAATAATGCATTTCAGGCTCGTAATGGAAATACACAGGAAAAAACACGCAAACACATCATGGGGCTTTAGCCCAGAGTTAAAATATTATGGAATCGGCCCTATAAACCTATCGGGTCCGTCCAAATATCGCTTATCACTATTGCTTAGGCGAGAGGTCTAAAAACCTCAATACATAGGAAATACAAAGAAATCCCATAAATCTGGACTTCAAAAGTTATGAAATCAGTTCTATAACCCTTTTAGGTCTGCCATCCATCATAATATCACAATCGCATTGTCGCATGGCCAAATGGCCAAAAACCCATTTACATGGGAAATACATTGAAAATCCAAATTTCCAGACTTCAAATATTGTGTAATTAGGCTTATAATTCCCATTGGGTCCGACCCTTATCGCTTATTGCAATCGGAATCACATTAGCCATGCTATAGGGGGTCACCGATCGCTGATTTAATATGGACTGGTCCAAATCGCATCGCATATCGCTATCGCATCGACCCTTTGTGTCAAGGATCGCCGATCTCCCAACCGCCAATTTAATCCTGGCCGTTGATCTCATTTCCGATTTGACAACTGAGATCGCACACAGTGGATCGACATATCACATTATCACATATTACATTTCTAACAGCCCGGGGATTTTGTCTCTTGACTACGCCGATTGTCGATGTCGATCTGCCGACACTGATATCAGAAATCACAATATCGCATCAGCCCGGGGTCCCTTCCTTACATTATTTACATATGTCTGCCTCCAACACGATAAGTTGGAGATAAAAAATCGGGGTCTCTTCTGCCTCTGCTTAAGGCTGCCTCTTGGACCATCTCCAATGCGATTTCCCTTTATAATGGTTTTTTGCCATTTTTTTTTGAAGATTTTGCCTCTTTTTCAAAGGATAAAGGGCAACTTCTTTTTGTGATAACTTCTACATCCGAAGTCCATTTTAGCCCATTCAAGTTGCAGCAGATTTAGAATTAAACAATCTCTACAATGGGGCTATTCCTAGGAGCATTCTCGGACTTTCATTTTCCCCTGGGAGGAACACTTAGACTTAGAAGTCTATCCAAAATCCATTTTGGATCACGCCTTCCCACTAAAGAACTTTTGGTCTCCAAAAGACTAATATACTGATCTGAACAGTAAATGAGAGTAACAACACCCTCTTTTTTCAACCTCCACACACTTGCCTTACATAGTGCATCTGAACCAAAGCCTTTGATGACTTTCATTCCTAGATGTGCTGGTCCTCTTGGGAAGAACTGCCTTCCTCCTTGCTTTCCTGTAGAAATCCTGCTGAAATGGTCATAGAAGGTAGTTTGAACTTCTCTGCCTTGATCATTGATCCAAGGTAGCTCAAACAAATGTGAAGTACATATGCTCCACAAAATTTTCATTTGTACCTATTTGACAAGCTATCAACAAAAACTGTTAACTGCAACAGAAATATAGACAACAACTGGATGGTCTAAACTCTTGCTTCAACAAAAGAAACAGATTTCACATCTTGCAAACACCTCCATGTCTTACATCTGCATACAAATGATGGAATAGATAACAAGCCCAAAAAACATGCCTTTAAAACAAATGACCCTTCAAGTCAAGCATGGAGAAAAAGACCATTAGGACTCTTTTTCAAAAGATGAAACACTTCATCATTATCTCCATCTTGGAGACCAAGTTAACTTCTCTCAAGTCAACATTGCATTACATGCATGCCAAAGCAATCAACCCTGCAAGTTAATTACACATACATGTTCAAATACAAGGAAATCATCAGCATCCCTGTGTTCATGCATGCATTTCATCCTTCAACTTTCACTTAAGCACACTGTACTTTAGAAGCTAAAATATAATGTTGCAGCAACAAAGTGAGTCTCCTACTCAACTTATCCATTCACCTTCTTGGTAAAATCCTGCAACTTGCATTCCATTAACAAATAAATGCAAATAGATGCATAAATAGACATGCAATCTTAATTGGATAAGAATTCTAACCATTTCTCACCAATCCCTTTCAAAGGTACTACCTTTGTCTACACATCAGCATCAACATGTGAATCATCCTGAAACACATCAATCATGGAATCTTCCTTTCCATTTCTACCATCTTCTCTTTCCACATTCTCCAACACCTTTCAACAAGATGCCCTTACTTATGGCAGTAAGTGCACTGCATGTGAATCCTCTTAACATCATGATTTGCCTTGTCCAATGGACCTTTGGCTTCTTGCTTCCTTTCCTTCAAACGTTTCCTATATGTGGCCATTCTCTTCCAACATCTAGAAACATTATGGTTATCCAAACCACAAAAGGAACATGCAATTATTTTCCCATACCTATATGGAAATTTATCATGCTTTGCACAACCAAAAGGAAAATGTTTAGTACCATATTTATACCTTTCTTTTTCACCTTTATTGCCTTCATGAGGAGGTGAAGCAAATGAAGGAGTGGCTCCCTTTGGAACACCATCAATTTCTTCAAGGCTGTTAGAGTTTCCACAACTCTTTGGTTCAAGTATGTGCTTCTGAACACCTGCATCCTACAAATGATGTTTCAAGCTATTGCATTCCTCCTGAATACAATCTTCACACTCTTGAGGTAGAGGACCTAAAACAAAACTCCTTCTTGGAACTGTTTCAATGGCCTTCATGGCAGCTTTGGAACTCTTTCCATAAGCTTGTCCATAGCCAAGACCCAAATACTTATGCCTTTCCTCAACCATTATTGGCTCAATAACACCTTGTGCATGTTTACCCAAGCCTTTTCCCTCATAGCCCATCTTGGACATTAGCTTGGAACCTATGCCTTTGGTATGCTTTCAAAAGAACCAATATAAGAATTCTTAGAAGAATTTGAAGACAAACAGGAACTATTTACCTCTTCTTCAAGCTGATACTTGATTAAGGCTTCTTTGGCAACAAAGAGCTATGACTCCAACTCATGCATCCTTCTCAGGTTCATATTTGCAATATGAAGTTGCCTCTCCATTTCCTGCAATTTGTCATAAAGCATCTGCTTCTCTTTCTCCATGGAATTCAACTGCACTCTAAGTATGTTGCTCTTCCTTCCATCCTCATACATTTCTCTCACCATATCCATCATGATGAACAAGTCTTTCTTAATGTCTCCATCAAAGAATCTCATGAAGAAAGAAGAATTTGAGGACTCACTTGTAGAAGTTGTCATTATGCCATTGAACAAAAGAACTTCAAACAAGATTAATAAAGAGCTTACTCAACAACCTTTTGCAACAAACCCCTTGTGCTTCAAGGATTGCCTTGAGGTCCTTTGGGATAGAAGAATGCATTCAACCCTTCTTCCTTCTTATCCTTCCTAGAGTGAGCTATCAATAGCTTTCCCTTTACCTCTACAAACTCAAACAATAGTTAGTCTGCAACAAGCATACAATCAATTAGACAATCAATCCTTGACTGCCCAAACACCTTTCAGACAAGAAATCTTCGCCCTATCAATCATGCATTTTGATATAACCTTGTTTGAAGGTGGGGTTAATCAATCTCAAGCTCTGATACCACCTGATTTGAAAATGGGGCGCTAAAGGCTTCTTGTGAACTTACAAGAACCTCTCCCACTTCCAAAGCTTAAATATTCCCAAGATATTATGATTAACCAATGCAGAATTAATAATGTGCTTTAAAATAAGGTGTATGCTAGTGTTTATTTTTGACTGTTTATGTGCTTTAAAATCCTATTGTTTACGCTGATATAACATGCATATAACAGTAAAACAGCACAACAAATAACAAACACATAAAACAACAATTTAATTTGGAGTTCACCCAAAACTCTTGGGCTATGTCTCCGTGAGCTCTAGTCAACTCGACTAGGCTCTATGGGATTATGGCAACAGTCCTTTTACAAGCTCCTCGCTCAAATCCATTGGTTTACATAGAACACAATGGGTTTAGGCACCATCTTATCCTTGGCTCTGAAGCTCTCAGCTCTCTGGCTCTGCGCTCTCGCTCTAGATCTCGGCTCTGGCTCTGGCTCTTGGCTCTTAGCTCTAGCATATTTGAGATCTCTCTCTCAGCCTCTGCGTGCCTTTGTAGTCCGCTTGACCTCCAATGACTCTCAACAACCTTCCAACGACCTTTTTCAGTCCTCTAGCTCCCTTGGCAACCTTCAGCTACTTGTGCTAGCGACCCCTGGTCAATCGTGCTCTTTGTGTTTTTGTAAGGAATCCTTTGACTCTATGTTTTCCATAGTCATTCCTCTTTCCCTTCGATCATGAGGAATCATTCTTCTTCCCGGCTCTGCCTCTTCTTGCTTCAAAATGCATCCCTGTTATAGAAATGCCCACCTGTAGCGTGGCACAAGGAATGATGGTTGTTTCCCAATGGAAAATGAATAAACAACCTCTTTCAGAGTGAAATCCATGAAATAACGCATTTCGGGCTCATAACAGAAATACAAAGGAAGACGCATGCAAACACATCATGGGCCTTTAACCCAGACTTCAAATATTATGGAATCAACTCTATAAACCTATCGGGTTTCTTCAAATATCGCTTATCACTATCACTTAGGTGGGAGGTCTAAAAACCTCAATACACATGAAATACAAAGAAATATCGTAAATTCAGACTTCAAAAGTCATGAAATCGGATCTATAATCCCTTTCGGGTCTGCCATCCATCGTAATATCACAATCGCATCATCACATGGCCAAATGGCCAAAAATCCATTTACACGGGAAATACATTGAAAATCTAAATGTCTAGACTTCAAATATTATGCAATTGGGCTTATAATTCCCATCGGGTCTGGCCCTTATCGCTTATCGCAATCGCAATCGCATTAGACCTACTATCAGGGATCGTTGATCACCGATCACTGATTTAATATGGACCATTGATCTGATCCCCGATCGGATGGTCCAGATCGCATTGCATATCACTATCACATCATCCATTTGTGTCGGGGATCGCCGATTTAATCTTGGCCATTGATGTCATTTCTGATTCGACGACCGAGATTTCATGCTGCGGATCGGAATATCGCATTATCACATATCGCATTTCTAACAGACTGGGGGTTCTTTCTATTGACAACACCGATTGCCGCCGCTGATCTGTTGATGCCGATATCGGCAATCACAATATCGCATCAGCCCAGTGTGCCTTCCTTACGTTATTTGCATATGTCTGCCTCCAACCCAATATGTCAGAGATCAGAAATCGGGGTCTCTTCCATCTCCGCTTAAGTCTGCCTCTTGGACCATCTTTGATGCGATTTCCCTTTATAAGGGTTTTTTGCCTTTTTTAAGATTTTGCCTCTTTTTCAAAGAATAAAGGGCAACTTATTTTTGTGATAACTTCTGCATCCAAAGTCCATTTTAGCCCATTCAAGTTGCAGTGGATTCAGAATAAAATGATCTCTGCAATGGGGTTATTTCCAGGAACATCATTGGACTTTCATTTTCCCCTGTGAACACTTATAAGAGTGAATGATCATTCATGCAAAGAACAAGTGTAGGATTCAGAAAACGATAAAGTATGCATGTGTGTGAAGCGAGTTGTTGCAATAATGACCGTCTGTGCAAAACAATGTCATGCATGCGACAACATGAGATGGGAATGAAAACTGAGACGGTGCTTCTACAAGATAACATACATCAAAATGACAACAAGCGCAAACTGAAATCAAGCAGAAAACACTCACACGAAGAGAAACACAAAAAGTGACAGAAACACAACGCAAGACATGAAAAGCGGTCTTACCCCCAAAACAGTTGCGCTGAATGTGCCAACAACTCCTAGATGCAATGTGGGATGTCAAATTTGTAAGGTCAATGTGAGGGATGAGCTCTACAACGTCTGGTTGATGAGTTTTGATAAAATTGAGCTTGTGACGTGCATGCCACAAATATAGGAAAAACGACACTTGGCAGGAGATTTCTAAAATGATCTTTGCATGTAGCCTCCAACTGCTAAAAATAGATCCCTGAGTCAAGGGATTCATTTGAATGCTTCCTTAGGAGAAATTCCATGCATGCAAATCAATTTTGCTCAGTTCTGGAGGGAACCAATCAACCTAAGGGCACATGCAACAACATGCTTGACTGATGGGAAAATTTTCTCATTTCTGGGAGGGAGTTGGGCTAGCTTCCTAGAGGGATTGCACAATTCCTTGGCTAAGCAGCTGACTACTGCCTAGAATTTCATAATTTCTGGGTTGAGCAGTCCTACTGGGATAGATTGCATAGTTTTTTTAGTGAAGCTTGACAGGCAGAATTGCGCAATTTTGGAACCCAACAGGCTGTCAGTCAGGATTGCGCAATTTATGGAGGGAAGGTTGGTTCCCCTCCAATATTGCGCACTTTCTTGAGGGAGCTACTCAGCCTGCAGCTGGACCAAGTTTGGAGAAACAACCTGTGAGGGGGATGCAACAAGCTATCATGCACATACTGGAAATCTGCTAGAAAACCACTAAGCTCGTGTACTTGACAGTGCAAGACACACTGTTGAGGATGGTTGGTAGGGAGGCTCCAAAATGAAGCTAAGGAAAAATTTTGGAGGGTGGTTGTAGCCGCCACAACACCTCGTCAAGGACTATAACACCCAACCTTGAGTCAAAGTGTGTTGATAAAGTTTTGCAATTTTAACCAAAGTTTCAGAAAAATACGAATATTCCTATTTTCTTGTAAATTTAAAAATAATTTTATGGAAATCTCATTTCTAATTTTTGATTGGCTAAGAGAGCTCCGATGGGACGTAATTACCCTAGTGGAGGGTGTTTTATTTTTAATCTTTGTCATTTCATTACAAATAATTTTAAAATAAAACAAGGCTAATTTTTTGAGTGGCCATTTTGTTGGTGAGTGCTATGGCACAAACATTGTTATGCTTGACGCTGCTACTGGTCTGTGAAATGATGTTAGAACTGATAGAGTTCCAGGTCCCTTATATAGGAAAGGGAGGGGGGAGGCTCCTTAATGATGATACATTGTGTGGAGGGTGAATGTGCGGAGGAGATCAAGAGTTATAAATGTATTAACATTTCAGGTTATAAATGTTCACATTCATTCATATAGTTTCATCATCAAAGTCTTCCAAATTATGGGAATATTGACAACATCTAGTCTTCTTTTATTGATTTTTTTCCACTTAGAGTGTCCAACGTTACATCTCTCTTACATTTGTCATGAAACACTCTACACTTCCGCAAGCAATGACATCAAGTGAGTTGTTGTGGAAGTAGATTGAGACTAAGATGAATTTTCATTTCTTTTTGAATCAACACCACAAGATGTGGAGACATCAAGCACCGTGGTGCGCTACACACAATTGATGACCCTCATCGGCCACACTAAACCTAGGTTGTGAGTGAAATGAATATGGAAAGTGTGTTGACTTAGTGGAACACTATCCACTACCATTGGACAAAGCTATTTGTTTCTATTCACGAGGCACATGGCAACCGCCTTTTGTGGGGAGAACTGAGATAGGTCGCAACGTGCCTATGATCGACATTATTTTGCAATCTAATGCTACTTATAGGATTATTGGATTTGACTTCTTGTTGTAGGACTATATTAAAAATGCAATGTGTCTAGGTTTTGTTGTTGCAGGCGATGATCCAGTGGCATCGATTGTGATTAGAACTTATTAGCTACAAGCGATTGTCATTTAATTTGACATGGGAAGGTCAAACCGAAAACTTTGAATACTCCAAATTGTAAAACACATATGACAATATATTATATTGTGTTAATTTACCCAACCCACGTACATTACCCTTTAAAATCAATTGGAACTAGAGGAATGCCTCAAAACAAAAAATTATATTGACAAAATTAAATTTAAAATATGATGATGTTACCTTATGGATAAAAAATACAATAGTGCATTGCAAAGGTGCAAGACTGTAGAGGTGTCGAAGTGCTTCCTCCATGCTCCCACACCTATGTAATATTGCTCCTCTGCAACGCAATATTGTAAATGCTAATGAAACAATCTCATCTCCTTGAAAATTATCTAAATAATAATAGCTTGTTAGCTATTTAATTACTAGAGGGTCATGTGGGTGAGCATCAATCAAGGATGATGGGTTGTCATCATGGTATTAAAATATTCAAAGTTAACTAATTCATGATTGTTAGAGTTGACACTCTTGATAATCCTATTCACTCATGCCACTCTACAAATCATGCCTGTGATCTTATATGTTGGTAAGTCGGGCCTCTCATCAACAAGGGTATCCATCTGTGACTTTTATTTGTGCTTTCACGAGTTATCCTTATTTGAGAGAGCACTCACCTGCATATAGGAACACTGGTAAGTAGCCAGGCAGAGTAGTTTTCCATATCTGATGCAATTGCACATGGACTATTGTGAGTCTACAATTTAGAGCATAACCAAGATAGATAGTTAGCTCCTTACTATTGCACAGCTTGTACCTGTTGAGTTTATTCACGCTATTGTGCTAGCTATATGAGGTAGTTTCCTTCATCGATTAATGTTGGTTCTACTTTCTTTCCTACTTTCTCCAAAACCTGATGTCATAGGTTAAAATCTGGTAGAGCATGATTCTTCAGTTGCATATTGAGATGTAGATAGAGATAGATAGAGCCATAGCTTCCATCTCTTCCACTAGATTACGAGATCTCGATCCCATGATATACCTGGTTGATGAGGTAGTGTTAAAGTATCTAGTTGGTTGATACACTCATGGCGTGTGTATGCAGGTATATTCCTACTTATGATTTTTCTTCATGGCTCAAAAATTGCTACTTATCTAGATGCATTAGGCACTGGGTTGGTCACCCACCTGAGGGAGGAAGAGGAAAGATTGAGCCTAGGTCCACCTATTATATGATGTTGGACAATCCACTTCTACATTTGTATCACACTGACATCTTTTTTAGTCATATAAACTATTACAGTTGCATGGGTCTTTAATCGGGTCATTCCTTTCATTATTGGGTACAATCTTTCAACTCCGATCTCAATGTTTTCCTCTCCTTCACAAGAGAACAGATTGGAGACGCTGAGGTGCCCTTCCCAAACCAAAGGAATTTTTTCAATGTCTTCGTTGAATTGGTGGAGAGGTGCTCTGGGTAGGGGCGATGGGGGATTCAAGAGCAGGTTCGTATCATCTTATATAGCTAACCCTAGTATTCTTTTCAATCAAACCAAGCCTTACTACACATTAGAACAAGCTCAAATTATATGAATAAGGTGACCACCCGCTAATCCAGTTCACACTCCTAGAGGATTAGATACTTAAGCCCCCTTTTCTTGCAAGTCTTATTGCTAATCACCATCTTCTATCTTATCTTCCTTTGCAACACTCACAGTGGGCAGATTCCCTTCTCGAGTATACAATTTGGATAAATGGACAAACATAGATTGAATAGTTGAAGCTTCATTCTTAGATGCACGGTTCATCTGTTCCTTTTTACTTGCGTGGGGTGTCATGTGAGAACTTTATTAGTGAATCAGGTCACACAAAGTTACTTCATTGGTCCGATATGTCACTCTAAGAAATTGGTCAACATGTCTCTGCAAGGCTCTTCTTTGGCCAATTTATGCAGACCTAGTTTTCAATACCAATTTAGGCAGAAACATGAGGATCTCTCTTCACAAGTTTATCCAATCACATATATTGAAGAAGGCCAAGATCTCATTAAGCATCTAAAAAGGCTTGATAACTAATAGAATCTTCTAGACTAAATGCATGTTAAAATAAGCTAATTACTCCCACATGAGGAGTTGGTTAAAATTAGAGAGTCAGTTAACTGAGTGTTGAGTCAAGTCGAGTTAAGCGATAGACGAATTGAGTGTGTGGTTGTATGTCAAGATATTTTAAGCGAGTCGCTAGTCGAAAAGGTTTAAATACCCTTCACTAGGTTCATTATAATTATTAAGTTTTTGTTTGATAAATAGAAGAGCCGAAACTCATGTGTTTTATGTGTGAATTTTTGTTTAAGCTCCTCTGCCTTTCCAACAATTGGTTTAGAGTTGAGGAAGGATCACAAGATCCATGGTGCCCGCAGAGCCAGTGAGAAGAGGGAAAGAGAAGAAGGCCAACAATTTAAAAAAAATATTCACGTTGCAAATTTGTTGAACAGTTAAACACTGAGCAAATTTCACACTTAATTAATAGTTAACTGTGCAGTTTACATCGACCTAAATTTATGTGCGAAGTTTTTATGCGGCTGCTCCCGATCGGGAGCGTGCAAGCCATTAATAAATGTTGTGGATCCGGGACTCAATACGGAGTCAATGCTTTCTTTTTTGAAGGTGTGGGTTTGCGAAAGTCACGTGGTTTTGTTTTTTTAAAAGTAAAGTGGGTTTTCATTATATAGTGTTGTGATTTATAAAGTTTTTTTTGTTTATATAAAGAATTTTCTTGTAAAAGTTTTTATATATAATTTTTTTAAAGATTTTTTTTTTTTTTTTTTTTTTAAAATATAAAAAAGAGATAACAAGGGTTTTATAAAAGAAGTTTATTTACAAGGAGTTTTTTTAGGAGATTTGTAAGTTTATAAAAAGAAAAATTTATGGTTTAAAAAAAAAAAAGGCTTTCTCAAATTTCCTGCCCCAATTCTCACTATTTATAGGGAAAGATTATGATATGTTGTCCATTAATATGGAAACCACGTTGCAGGTTCATGATGTTTGAGATTATGTCCAGTTTAGGTTTTCAGAACCTAAGGATGAAGCAAAAGAATGAGCTCTCACTAAAGTAGAGAGGGAACAATGGAAGCGAGACAAAAGGATGAATGCACAAGCGTTGCAACTTATCCAGCAAGGAGTGGACCGAGCAGTGTTCCAAGAGATTATGATCACATCTTCAACAAAGGAAGGATGGGATACTTTGGCAACAAACTATAAAGGTATGACCAAAGTCAATATTGTTAAGATGAAAAATACTAGGAGAGATATTGAAAGTCTACAAATGAAGGAGACAAAGGAAATCAAATCTTTCATGAATCAGGTCATAACTATCGTAAATCAGTTAAAGATTTATGGTGAAGAAATTAAATATCAAACAGTGGTTGAGAAGGTCCTTAGGTCTTTGTCTACCAAATTTTATGTTGTGGTAGCATTCGTAGAAGAAGCCAAGGATTTTGCATCATTAACAATTGATGAGTTGATGGGATCACTTTTATCGCATGAGGCAAGGATAGACAAAAATAAGGATTCCACTTTAGAAATCAATTTCAAAATTTAGGTTTCTATTTCAAGAGACAGAGGTCGAGGCAAAAGTAGATTGAGAGGCAGAGGATGAGGCGGAAGACATGGTGGTCAGAGAGATGACCGAGAAGAGAACGAACATGAAAGTGGAAGAAACTAAAAAAGCTTTAAAAATAATCAAAGAGTTGACAAATCAAAGGTGAGATGTTATTATTTCCATAAATTTGGTCACTATGCCCATGATTGCAGGAAGAGGATAGTTAATAAAGGGAACCAAAGAGCTAATGTCATAGAAAAAAGTACTAACTCCATGTTCCTAGCTTGCCATACCATGCATGAACCTTCTGATAATGTGTGGCTATTGGAAAATGGTTGTAGTAACCACATGACAAGCAACAAGAATTTGGTTGCAAATTTGGATCACTCTGTGAAGGCAAAGGTAAATTTGGGGATTGAAAAGACTATGGATGTAGTGGTCAACATTCTGACCAAGCAGGGGGAGTCGGAGACAATCTCAGAGGTATACTATGTCCTTGGTTTCAAACATAATTTGATAAGTGTTGGTCAATTGAAACATAAGGGATACATAGTTATCTTTCAAGGATAAGAATGTGTTATATATGATAAGCCCCCAAGAATGCATAATGCAAATGCAGGTTCTCTAGAAAATGCAACTACTAGGATGACATCGTTTAGGGATAGATTTACTGTTGAAATTTTGTATAAGCCATCTATCCCTGACAACATCACTAATTTACGTGTTTTTGATGATGATGAATAGATATTTCATTTCATGGCCAATGTTGAAGTCTTCAAGGATGCATCGATAGACAAAGACGTGCACAAGCAGTCTTTGCAAGACACAACTAATGATAGTAAAGGAAACCTCATCCCCAAGGGTTTGGTTTCACTCGAGATGATATATGACTTGTAGAACCACTTCAAAGGACCCAGGAACACTAAAACCCACAGTTCCACACTGGTTCATGAACAGATTAACGCAGGAACAGACAGAGACCTGAATTTCGTGAATCTCAGTATGTGTTGCACATTGGAAGAGCGACAAGCCTTTGTCCGTTGCTTTAGATAGTATCATGATGTATTTGGGTGGACATATGATGACTTGAAAACATATGACATATGAATAATCCAACACATCATTTCGATAAAAGAAGGGGTCAAGCCATTTCAGTAGAAGCTCAGAAAAGTCCATCCGTCACTTCAACCCCTCATATAGAAATAATTGACTCAGTTGTTGGATTCTCGGATCATTTACAAGGTTCTTCATTCTACTTGGGTTTCAAACGTAGTTCATGTGAGGAAGAAGTTAAGGAAGATCCATCTATGCATAGATTTTAGAAATTTGAATCGTGCCTTGGACAAGGACAACTACACTGTGTCGTCTATGGAGCACATCTTGCAGACAATATCTGGAGAAAAAATGTTTTCTCTTCTTGATAATTTTTCTAGATATAACCAGGTTCTGGTAGCAGAACCTAGCAATCTTAAAACTACATTCGTACCAAGTGGGGGTACGTTCTATTATCGAAGAATTCCATTTGGGATGGTAAATCCAGGCGCAACTGTTTAGCCCGTTATGGAGATCGCCTTCTGTGGGCTCATCGGACAGAGCGTGGTGGTCTACCTTGATGATGTAATTTTTGTTTTTCCAGAAAAAAGTCAAGCCACCTACGCCATCTTAAGAAGGTATTTGAGTGATGTCAAAAGTACAGGATATCCTTGAGTCCAAAGAAGAGCATCTTTCCAGTGTCTGAGGGGAACCTCCTTGGGCATATCATCGCTAAGAGTGGGATCAAGATTGATCCAAACCGAGTTCAAACTATCACGCAGATTCCTCACCGAGTCAACAAGAAAGCTATGCAGTCCTTCTTAGGGAAGATCAACTTCCTCAGGAAATTCATCTCAAATTATGTGAAAATTGTTAAACCTATCCAAGATATGATCAAGAAGGACACAATCTACAACTAGGGGAAGAAGGAAAAGGACATGTTTTCCCATATCAAGTAGGCGATAACAGATGCACCTGTGCTATACAACCCATTTTTCAACAAAGATTTCCTTGTTTACACATTCGCTTTCGACAATTCACTCGCTGCAGTACTCACACAGAAGGATGAACTGAACAATAAATGTCCCATCTCCTTCAGGTGCGTGAGCATGCAGGGACCCAAGCTCAACTATCCAACCATGGATAAACAAGCATACGTTGTATACAAGGTGGTGAAACATTTCAGATCCTACCTGTTGAAAAAACCATCGCATAATCTTTGTGCCGCACCTAGCAGTCAGATCACTGCTTGTTCAACAAGAGTTGGGTGAAAGATGTGCAAACTGAATGACATGACTACAAGAATATTATCTTGATATCAAGCTAGTTCACATTTTCAAGGGTCACTATCTCTTCATACTTGAAACAAAATCTGTACACGCAAAAGAGGAAGAAGAAGAGCTCGTTGGATGGGAGAAATAAATCGATACGTATAATGTAGAGCGAGCACCACCCACTTCACATGAAAACTCTTGGTATGAAGAAGTGCACCAATACCTTGAGCATGGAACCATGCCATCTCACTTTTTCATGTTGTGGAAGAGGGCACTTTGAATCAAATTCTTATCTTACGAGTTGGTGCATGAAGTGCTTTACAGAAAGCATAACAATAAAATTTTTCTCAAGTTCTTGGAAGCACAGGATTCAAAAAGTGTTACACGATCTACATGATAGACCAACCAGGGGTCACTTCGTAGGTAATGCAACAATGCATAAAATCATGAGAGCTGGTTTCAACTAGCCCCCATTGTTTAAATATGCACATGCTTATGCCTGTAAGTGCCCGATCTGTCAGTGATGCACCGACATAACTCAAAGGTCAGTAGCCCTACTGCAGGCTGTTGTAGTGGACGAACCATTCCAATAGTGGGGCTTAGGCATCATTGGGGAAATTTTCCCACATTCATCAAAGAAACACCGCTACATCTTGGCTGCTACAGATTACCTCACACGGTGGACATACGAAATTCTTCTTAAACAAGTGAATGACCATGAAGTCATCAACTTCCTTCAACAGAACATCATTTCAAGGTTTGGTGTTCTTGTATCATTTGTTTTTGACAATGCAACTTAATTCTCTTCCTTGAAACTTTATGATTTTTCATTGCAATATGGTATTGTGCTTAAACATTCAGCTAACTACTACCCACAAGGAAATGGTCTTGTCGAATCTATAAACAAGAATCTCATTCGCATCATAAAAAATGCCATTTGCTATGAACAGTGAAACTGACATTCCACCATGGTGAATTCTCTTTGGGTTGACCGAGTTACACCCAAGCCCTCTCTGAACACATCTCCGTACTTCCTTGTATACAGGAAAGAAGCCATCCTCCCACCAAATATCTACTTTCCTGCTCTCTAGTTATCCCAAGAATCCCAAGGCAAGTTGTGTCGATTGGTTCAATGTAGGATGGACACATTACACAAGTTACAGGAAGAATAGATGAAAGAAAAAATAAAATTTTTCATTCCACCAGAATTGTATCAAGAGATGGTTCTATCGAAAGTCTACAGGGAACACTAAATTCATTGTGGGTGACTTAGTCTTGAAGTGGGATAAACCCCACAAAGACAAAGGAAAACACACAAAGTTCTAGTCCCTGTGGATTGGTCCTTTCAAGAGCCACGGAAAACTTGCCCAACACACATATCGTTTACAATCACGTGATGGGAGGATTGACAACCTTCCTATCCATGGCCAAGATTTAAAATGTTATTTTCAATGATCTGGGGCCGTACCCCACCCTTTATACATAATATTTTCATTGCTTGTTCTGTTGCTTTCCTTTGTTGTTTTTACTTCTCTTTTGTTTTCTTTTATGTCTTATCATTTTCATTTTGTAAATAAGTGTTGTCCTATATTGTGTTTTGGCTTTTGAATAAGTATGTGGCTGAAATTAAAGAGTCTTGTGGCACAACAATGCTTGGTCAATCTTGTGTCCATCTTCTCTGTACTTGGTTGTAACTTTTGGCCGATGAAGTATGAACGAGAAATATGATCTGTATGTAAGGGAAGATCTAGTCAAACCATGAATCTGTGTCAAAACTAGGAAACCCCATGCCTATACTCAATCTTCTGTTCTGTTGTGTTCAAGCTTATCTAACAAGTAGAAACGAAGAAGGGGAAAAATATAGATGAGAAAACCTAAATCAGAGTTTTTACATGATTCTTTGAAGGAACAAACTCTTTTTCTCTCAATAAGTTGAGATCCCTCTTTCGACGAAAAATAAATGAGTGCCTATGGATAGTTCTCTTTCAAAAAAAAAATACAAAGGCGAAAGAAGAGAAAGGCTTCTTGCGCAGAGAGGTGAAGCAGGAAAATCCACCAGGGTAATGTCCAGGCTCACTGGTAGAGGAGAAATGCTTGTGTTCCTGCATGACTCTATCGGGGTACTTTCCAAGCCTGCTAGCAGCAGAGAAACACTAGAGATGAAAACTTATACTCTGAAAATCTTAAGCTTGTGAGAAAATTACCCTTCTCGATTTTGAAACACTATGATCTAGCTAAAACTTTTGTTGTTTTTGACTGAGTTGGTACAAGGTGAACCATGTCTGCACATGGGGTAAGTGGGGAAGATAAGTAACCTAGAAAACAGGTCAATACCCCTAGAAAGGCCAAGGCTCTACGCTAAAAATGAATTGAAACATATAAGCTCATATTCAACTAGTGTGTCACCAAGTATTGTAGCGGCTACAACACCCTCCAAAATTTTGGCCTGCATCCAAATTTTAGAGCCTTCCTTGGATTTCCCCTTGATGGTTGCAAACACTTGGGCTCATTTCGTGAGCTCTTATTGAGTCTTTACACCCCTTTTGCTTGATTGACCACCAGTCATCGTTTGGCATGTTGACTACTATGTCATGCTTGCGATCTTGTTCTGGAAATTTTGAAGGTTTGTCTTTGTGTGCATGTGTTGTTTTTGCTCCGTGAACATCGGTTGTACTCACACATAGAGTTACAAGCACTATTGTGCAAGTTTCCTTACATGTGTTTAAAGGTCTATCTCAAGTGTCGCACTTTTTGCTCTTAACTTTTAAGGTGGTCTCACTGAGCACATGTTTGTCTTGTTGGTTTGAGGTGTCTTGTCGTTGATTCATGCTAAGTGTGTGATCACAATGTCATGTATGCACAAGTTCACTTTCTCTTACACTTAGCCATTTTTCCTGAATTTTTTTCCACCGGAAATCCCTCCTTCAACCAGACCTCGACTGAGTTGCACTGTTTAGTCTTAGCTCTTAGTGACCTTGCTCTGCTGCCTAGAACAACGCAGACCTTGAAGTTGTCCTCCAAGGAAGACTGGACTATGCAATCTTGGAAGTGAGCAAGATGACTGTCTCCCAGAACTACGTAGAAGTTGTCCCCTTTGATCCAATCTGTGCTTACCATAAGATCACTCACGAAATCTTCCTATGGTCTATCGGTAAATCTGAACTGCACTGTAACCCAAGGCTGCATGGCTCCCCAAAACTACACAGAACTGGCCTAGCTACTTGCGCTGCACTATCTGCAGAAACTGCGCAGTCTTGCGAGTCAGGCCTCTGCTTCTTGTCACTTCCCTGTTCCAAGGAATTTCTCATATATGATTGGCAGACTCCCATGTTGGCTTGCCCTGCTCTCCCTCTGAAAATTGCATAGTTTTGATTGTCACTCTCCCTGCTGCCCCACTCTACATTCATCCCCAAAAATGTGCAGTAATTTCCTGTTCGACATTGTCTCTCAAAATTGCGCAATTGTGACCAAAAACTCCTCATAACGAGATCCAATTTTGCTATGGAAAACTATGCAGAAATGTCTACCAGTGCCTCCTGCTGCCTGCTCTGTCTTCCTTAAAGAAACTGTGTAGATTCCCAGCTGGACCCCCAAATGACCTGCCCAATCCTCATCCTACAAACTACATATAATTGTTGAGCTGTTATTCCCGACACCCTACCTTGTTTTCCTCCCGAGAACTGCGCAATTTTGCCTAGTTGGGTTCTACGTTGCAACTACCACTGTTGTCCCAGATTACGTAAATCTGTCTCTTAGTGACATTTACATAGTTTTGCCCCACAGTGCTGCAGATACTCTCATCCCAGCTTAAGCTGTGCTCTACGCATTTTCAGTGCCTTGTTTCTCTCCTGATCACCTGCACACAAAACATAAAAAAATGCATCATGCTAGACTAGGATATTTTTGGATTTGATGTCATCTCATCATGAGTGATTGCAAGAACATTTACATTTATGAAGCATGGCATGATGACAAATGAGATGAAGAAGGAGTGCATGCTAGAAGACTTGCTCACAGTTGAATGAACATACGAAGCACATCGAGCAGTAAGTGAAAGGGAGACATACACATGCACCATCAAGCAGAGACCAAGACCATCAAATACCCTACATGATTTTTCATGCATAGGTGAATACATGATACACTAAGAGCACACCCATCACTCAACAACATAGTAGCTCGACATGGACACCACAGTCAGCCAGTACATGTCATCAGTGTCATGTCGAGTTGTGTCATGAGTTGTCTCATCCACATCACTACTATGGGCCATACTTGTAATCAAGTGTAATGTAATGTGAAAGTCCAAGAGATTCACATATGAAGTTGAAGAGTCATGTAAGTTGAAAGGTCATAGGAAGTCAAAGAATCATCAAGGAAGTCAAAGAGTCACAAGGGTCAGTTATCCCCCTTGGCTATATATACCCCCTCACTGTATGATAAAATCACTTTTCACCTTGGCTCTTCCCACATAGCCTGAGAGTCTATGGTCTATTCTTTGAGGAGCGAGGAGTGTTTCCAATGTCCCACTACTGGGGCTAGTGATGTATGGTGTACATATATGTCTTGGAACTTTTGCTTAATTCAGAAGCCTATCCCAGGCCAACATGTTTTCATGCATGTTTTGTATTCATTTGTAAGACTATTCTTTAAATGTTTGTAATGCATGTTTGCTTAACCTGTAATAAGATAGTTGAACTACTTTGGTTATTTTAGTACTTACATTGTTGAAGATGTGTTGTATTGTTTATCACTGTTGTCTTGTCTGTGTGGGCTACTCCACTGGACATTAGAAAAACCATGCTTGTGTTTTCTTTCTTATAATGATCGTCACCTCCATGTGGACTACTCCGCTGGATAGTGTACGTGTTTCCCTTGTACTTTTGTTATAAGGATCGCCGCATCCGCTGTGGACTTTTCCGCTGGATGCTGGATAGACCCTTGTTGTTCCCACATTTGTCTCTCCCTAGGTGGTACTATTACCTATCATCTAGAGGCTCACTTTTACCCTCTCCCTTACAATAAGAGAACCTAGACACGAAATTACATGACGCACTCACTAGGCACACTCACCTCGCTTTCTTGAAGTTACAAGCATAACACTCTCATGTGATGAACAACAAGAGCTAAGGAAAATCTCTAAGATAATGGCAGCCAGGTCATCGTACTAGATGGGACTCCTACATCAAATGGTGTGCGGTCTAGTCAGGACTTCATACTGGGGAGATCCCCTGAATGTTGGCAGGTCCAAAACTATCAACAATGTAAAAGTCCCCATTGAGGACTTGTAGGTTTTATATTGAGTCATTATGGTCATTTTCCATTTAATGAGACACTTCTTTGGATTTTGAATCATGTAAAAAGAATTATTATTGAGTAAAATATGTAATTTGTCACCTCCACACCAAGTCGGCCCTTGCTTGATGAAGTCGGCCTACATGAGGAAAATTCAACCCAGAGAAGAGGCTATATATAAAAGTGTATTTCGATCCATTTTCTCACCAACTCAACAATTTTGATACACAAGAAGGAAGTGCAAAAAATTGTGAAATTCATGGAGAAGAAGGAGAATTGTAGGAGAAGAAAATGTCAAAGTTTTTGGGCTCTCTCTCTGTCTTGTATGAAGTTACGCGTCTGTTGTTGGGGTCAAAGATATATTTCTATGAAGATCGAAGTTCTGCTGCTGGATAGGTTGAAGTTATACCACTGCAGAGTCAAAGACTTAGATTGAAGTTGTTGGAAGGAAGGGCTAACTTGGTGATTGGAGGAAGTCTATATCTTTGTTGAAGAGTCTTGGATTATCTCGTCTTGTCCTGTAAAAACTACTGAAGGAAGAGGTTTGATTGGGTTTTCCCTTGGATGAGTGCCTCCATCTTGTGTCTTTTTTTCTTGTGATATTCATACACACAAAATTTGGTATTTTCTTGATAAAATATAATATAATAAATAAGTAAAAGAAACTAACATAATTCACAAGTAATTATCAAGAAATGGAAATGAATCCTTAATACTACTAGCATTGATTTCTCAGCACCTACCAGGTTAAACACGATATTAAGAGTTACTATGAAATGACCCAACCTCCTAGCTCCAGTTAAGGAAGTGGGGCCGATAACTGATGACAAACTAGAAAATCACCTCATTCCTCAAGGCTACAGGACACTCTTGGGCCAAAGCACCACCCCACGTGAACAAGCCCTGAGTTGGGGCTTCTTTTCACACTCCTTAACCCCTAACCGCATGCATGGCGTTGAGTCAATTGATTTTCCTAAAAGGACCAAGTAACCTCTACACATTAATCTATCAACCCTAGGCTTCATTTTTCTATTTGAAGGTTATCGACATAGTTTATTCAAGAGAAATGCTGGTATGACTAGTTACTACTATCCTAATGAAAATAAAATCTACAATATCAAAGAAATAAACTCTAAATGCAATTTCTAATTATAGAAAAATATTCAAAACATTAAATTCTCAATTCTTCTATAGGAAACAATAAAAGAAAACCTACTGAACATCAAGTTGTTTCTTAGGGAACAACAACTACAAGATAGAAAAATAGTACTATAGAATTGTAGCATGAAAAATGATTAAGTAAGAAAGATAACGATCTATGATAATCTACAAGAAATGGAAAGAAATGAAAATGCTCTTAACATATTAACCACAACAAATCTATTTTGTAACGATCTCGATAAATATGATTCAAAATAGATCATTTGATTTGGTAACAAGAACTGATAAATTAAGAACAATTTCACAAATGGAAATAGATGAAAAAAATAATAAAACACTAATTTAATGATGCAAGTGAAGACAATGTTTCTTCTAGGATCATTCCCAAATCACTAGAATCAAACAACCTTATGGAAAGAATCAGCACAACAGATTAAATTTGAGTAATAAATGGTTCCATTCAATTACAAATAACCAATTACAATCAATGTATTCGCAAGTCTGAGCTTATGTCAAAACAATATTACAAATTGAACAACCCCTTTTGAGGCTTAATACAAGTTTTTATATCATGTTGGTAAAAGTTTAGAACACATAATCTATTTCTAATAATGAGCGATCCTCAGAATCTAAAGATTATTAGAATGCTCATTTAAGCTAAAAAGATCTTAATGCATCCGGAAGACTAGGTTAGAAGCTTGTATTTAACTAATTTTCTCCAAACAAAGTATGACAACATGAGGCTATTCGATCTCTCATGGTCATTTCAGGAAGAAACATCAAATTCCAATATATCAATAGATTCCTGTCCAAAATAAGAATCCATTCGTAAGTAAATGACACTTTAATGGTAATTTCTTCATAAAAATAATAAAACAATAAATGCATATGAAACACTACTAGAATCCATACTACATAAGTTATCATAACCTATTTTAGAAAATAATATGAAAACTAAGAAGTAAGGCAAGAAATTTATGACAATTATGAGGCCCAACATCACCCCCAACTAACCTTTTTGCATGACCTCATGCAAATAAATGATTAATATGTAAGAGAGTTAAGGAGTATGCTTCATAAGATTCCTCTCCTCTATTTCTAAACCGATTTCTACTTCGGAGTTCTTCAAAATCCACATACTTACCTACTTCTGATAAATCATAATTAGATTTATAAAAATATTGAGGGACTAGGTCATGGGACATTTGTATCTGTATCTGTATCCCATGTAATTGATACCTCTTCCCAAAACCAGGTGAACATAGTCATCTACTTTGGTCATGGCATACTGAAAATTGTGGTAGTGAAAGGGCTTTATATTCTTGACTTTGTTAGGTGATGCTTGCAATCTCACTTTAGCTCCACGAAGAGCCTCATCCTTGATATCTTCCAAAAATTCCATCCCTAAATGCAAGACATCATAATGAATTTGTATAAGTGCAGAATCAACACTAGATTTTTTTATGAAGATACCATGACGAATTTGTGTGTGAAATGGGTTATTAGGTGCTCCTTTGACCTAAATATTAAGACCATGTTCTCTCTTATTGAAGGTGTGATAAGATTTTTCCCACTTAACCTCGTGCCTAGAAAATGATATCAAAGACTGAAATTGAATGTCTCCAATAAATGGGACAAGATTTTCTTTCACGTGCTCTTCCAAAAATAAATTAGGCATATATAATTCACACAAAAGATACTTTGTATACTCATCCTATTTGTGGAAATTAAAAATGAAATCCAATACATTTCTAAACTCATACAGTTTTCTAGATTATCTAGCTTTAATTTTGGGAAACAGATATCGCTCAAGTAAACACAAAACATAATTCCGAGCTGGGGATCTGTGTTGGCTCAAGGAGATTGGACCCAGGTTCAAAGTGTACTGCGCATGAAAAAAACGCTCAACCACTGGCCCTTTCGGACAATGACTTGCAAGCATATCACAGTCTCACCCGAGCGGTTATGTGACGTTACAGAACTAGGTTTCTGGAGGCAGAGAGATATGGGCATTGTGGTGCTCGTGTGTTTAATTTTTTATTAGACCTATCTACAACTTCACACGCCTAAATAACTTGGCATGGATGATTTAATTCACATATTTGCACATATCACATAAACATATCATACAATATTATAACATTCATTCTTTTGCATAATTAAGAAAAAACATGCATAACAATATGTATAAACACAGATAATAAACATAGATACATAAGATTTTGCTGAAACATCTTCTTATTTATTAAGATAGATCTTCAATACATACAACTTATTCAACCTATGCACCTAGCTGCAGGTGGTCTACACACTTAGCTGCAAATTCTTCAAGGCCTCTGCGCACTCAGCTGCGGAGCCTTCTCCTAAAGCCCAAAAGATAGAAGATATCACTGATTCATCTATTATTTTCCTCTTATCTCTTATTACTCGACGAAGTATTGCATCTTCTTATATAGATTTCATTACTACAAGACCATGGTCCACATACCATGGATTCGACAAAATAATGAACCAACACCCAATACCCGTTACAAAATGAGGGGCTTTGACCTGCCTTAGAGCCCCTAAAAATCACATGGTAAATATAACATAACAGACTCCATGCGCTCCTCTCTTCAAAATTATGAGCCTTTGATCAAAATTAGACCAAGTTGGGATGCACCTAATAGACCCCCAAAAATCACATCTGACTCGTCTTGAGTCACTCAATTACGACGCCCTTGATCTTCGTTGTAATACCATTATAGATTGCATTGTATTGCTAGAATATTTCTATTATTTATTTCTCCTCTTGGTGCACCTCCTCGAGCAATGCCTTTATAGTCGGACTAGTATTCTTTTGTAGTATTTATTTCTCCCTTTCATTTAACTGATTGATCCTTCCATCCACTTCTTGTGAAATTTGGAGGGCCTCATCCTGCCATAGCTGAGTCCTTGCTTGCAAGATCTTCTCCTTCCTCTGAAGATCTTCTATCTATTTATGGAGGTTGTTTCCTTCAATAATACTGGTAAGCCTCTACGAGATTGGTAGGGTCTTTACAGTTGCCAAGATCTCTTCTATCTATTTATGGAGGTTATTTTCTTTAGTAATACTGGTAAGCCTCTACGAGATTGGTAGTGTCTTTGTAGTTGCCAAGATCTCTTCCCACTGCTTCTGCTTCACCTGTATCTCATCCTTAATCTTCTGAATGTTTGGATCCTCCTGCAATGAGGTCCAAATTTGCATAGTTTCATATAGTAATTTTCCACAATCCACCACTGTGTCGGAGATGCCTTTAAAAGATGATTTTAAGTTTTTATCCCTCTACTCTCATACTTTTGGCGGCGTGGCTAACTATAGTCTTATTTGCATCTCTGAAATATGCACTTCACAGTAAAATTCCATCTTTGCGATCGTATTCTTTGATTCTTTTGTTGCGAGGGCGAGCTTTGCAACCTTCTTTGTTGGTGGCTCCTCCTCACAGACCTTCACATATGGAATTATGGTACAAGTGTCTACAATGGGATTTCCCAATTACTTCTGTTGCTGCCATACCTCAGCCCTTTTCTTAGCCAACTGCTCCAGCTCCTTTTTCAATGAAGCTTTCTCATTTTCCACTTGACTGGTCCATAGCGAAGTTCGTTGTTCCAACTCTTGCAACTCAGTTGTTATACTTTGGTGGAATTCATACAATACATGAATCGAAATCACATAATTGTTCATATTGACGCTGCTCTAGGCTTTAGCTCATTCCTTGTCCTCTGGTGCTTCGAACTATAGTGCTCCAGTTGGCACCCCAAAAATTCTAATGCCAAATGTTGTCTCTATTCATTGCTCTACTTGCATTGGTTGAATTGTCTACTCTGGTTGTCTTGCTGTCTGTGGTAGTACCTTCAACTTTTTGATGCCCCTCTGAACCGCAACTAAGATTGTTCTATAACGGTCATCAATTATGTCCCAAGTTCTTGTTGCTACCTCTTGGACCTTATCCCCGATTTTGTCGATGTCCCGATTAGTGAGGAAAAGTGGTATAGCACCCCTATATTTGTTCGCCTTCTACTTTTTCCTCATCCCTGGCATGTTTGTTGTAGGTACCCTCCTTTTAATGATGAATGGTGACTCCTTTGAAACTCCTTCATCACTGAGGGGTTCTTGAGTACCATGTTATTGTTCTACCTCTGTCTCTTTCATGCCTTGTTCATTTTCAGTATCCTTTCCACTCGGACCTACATGCTGTAGAGTACACTTCTTTGTTCCAACATCTTCAATAGGTGGAGTCATCCACTTTGTTGACCAATGTCGTACTATTGCGAGTAAATCGTCATCAGCCGCTAAATATGGCAATGGGTGCCATGTCCTTGTCAGGTTCTTCCTTGCCTTCACATAAACTTGATGGAAGTCTGCTTTAAAGTTCGCGATGTTGCAGTATTACCTATATAGACTGGGTGATAACCTTAGGTGCTGATTCAACAACATGTGTAAATCCATCGATAGTATTACGAAGAAAATCCAATTTTCCATCACACACGACGACTCCTTAGTATACCAAAGGGAGGCATACTTCGCTACTTCACAAACATCTGGTTCAATAGGAGGAAACTACGAGTCGTTAGGCTCCTTTCATGCAATTAGTGTGATGATGATGATTAACCATGCATAATGAAAAATCTTCCCTTCCTCCTACGCCTCCCTGCTATCTTCCAAAAACTATTTATAAAAACAAGTGACCCAGTTAAAGTAGACACAATGCTACACCGCGCAGCCAAAGAAACCATGATTGCAGGACCTCATTTTCCCTGCACTTTCGCATGATATTTTCTACCAAGATGTGCGTGGCGAAGTGGACCCCTTGGTTGTTGATATAGCTGATATTGTATCTGTGTGATTCTTGACAATTCAAAACCTATCCTTCATCATATGTGTCATCGCCTTATCTTGATTCTTTACCACAAACTCTTCTGCGGGGTCTTTTCCTTGGTGAGGTAGTCCTATAATTCTTCTGATCAACATTTTTTCGATCAGGATCCTCATCCCCAGCTAGAGGCATCCATCATGTACTAATATGAGAAGCTGTCCCACACAGATTGTATTGGATGTGCTTCTACCAAAGTGTGGCACAAGTAGCATATTTAACATACCTACTATTTGCAACCCCACAGCCCACTGGTGCGGCTCCAACCTTGTAACTCCACTTTCTAGGTAATATACCTGTTGTAGGTATTTGATTGGCTCAAACTATTCGTATTTTCTCCAATCATTGAAATCCTAGTTCTCCATCTTCAGTTGTGGGATCTTCCCCAACACTTCCTCCTTGTTCTTTGTTCGCACCTCCTTTTGTGTCTTCTTCCTCAGAGATGTCCTCAGTTCTACCCTAGAGGTCTCAACTGGCCTCTTTTATTGTTTCTTCTGTGATTTTGCTTCTGTGGGTACTTGCTTTTGTGAGGACATCGCGTGCCTTGGGGACATGGGTACATTTTCTACTACGGCTTGACCACCCTGGACTTCCATTACTCCTGCTAGCCCTCTCTTTGCAAATGCTCTAGCAAGTTCTTCAAAACTTCTTGTAGACATACAATAGCTTACTTCTCTCACACTTAGTTGAAAGTTCTCAAACTAAATTCTCAAGACAAAAAAGTGTAAAATGTGGCATGGGATATGGTTTTTATAATGAATTTGAATTTCCAGCCCCATGATTGGCTAATATCTTGCTCATTTAATGCAGGGATGTGCTAGATTCGGCTAGCTTCATAAATTCGTTTCTCCCACGCCCTTAAACAAAAACTTCCTTTTGATGGTAGCTTTTTCCTTCCAACGGTCATATTGCCGACCAACTTCGACAAACCTTTCCTTATGGAGAATTCATCCTTTCTTTGTTGTAGTTCCTTCGGACTTCATCATATGCACAATAATCTTCCTTTGGCGAAGTCCCTTTTTGTAGAGTAGTTTATAGTCCCATGCCCACTTTCAATTGCAGATGGCACTAAGAATTTCCTCCCTTCATTTTTCAGTGTGAATTTCCAGGGACATAATTTTCCCTATATACCTTCAATATGCTACCATTTACTCATCCTAGAATCAACTGACCATTTAAATTCACAAGCTGAACTACACCACTGTGGGGTATTTCCTTGATGACATTATTTCCTTCATAATGTTAGGGTTTGCCATATCTGTGAATGCTACAATACTCAAACTTGGCACAATGTACTCCATAGGAATAATTGCCTCTTGTCCATATATCAACCTAAAAGGTGTCTATCCTGTCAATTTCTTGCATGTTGTCCTGTATGCCCACAACACCACTAGAATCCTCATATCCTAGTCATATCTGTTCACATTGCATACCTTGGCCAATGCATTCTCCATAATCTTATTGAAAGATTCCACTGTTCTATTTTCCTAAGGGTGATAAGGAGTGCTCTTCTTATGGTAAACCTAAAATTCCTCAGTCAATGCTTAAATGGTCTTATTCATGAAGTGTGTCCTTTGGTCACTCATTAGAATCCTTGGGTAGCCAAATCTGGATAGTATATATTCAAATATGAACTTCATAACAATTTCTGCATTACAATCCTTCACTGGATGTGCTTCGACCCATCTTTTCAAATAATCAGTTGTAGTAATTATATACCTCACACGAGTCCTTTTCTCTGGTGGATTGATAGGTCCAACAAAGTAAATAGCCCATTTGTCCAAAGCTTGCAAAGTTGCCTGTGGTACTAGTGGCATGTCACCTCTCCTAGATGGCTTCCTTGTTCTTTGACATACATCACATGCTTGGCAGAATTATTTTTCATCCTTATGTACTGTGGGCCACCATAACCCATCTCTCAATATTTTCTGTGCGGTGGCCTTTCCTACATAATGTCCACATGCGAATCCTCCATAAGCTTTTGTCTTTCATGTTCAGGGACGTATCTACACAATATTTCATCTGGCCCCATTTTGTACAAGTGTCCAATAATCAACAAGAAATCAACTGCTATGACTACCAACTCCTTATTTTGCTTCATAGTGTACTTTGTGGGTGCCATCCCTGTAGCCAGAAACTAAATAATATATGTGAAGTGATCGTATGCAACTTTGACTGTGAATAACTGCATGTTAGGCATGTTATCTTCAATACTTGTGGGTTCTTCTCCTGTATCTATCCTTGATAAATGATCAGGCCCTACATTCAATCTTCTTGGCTTCAATACAAGCTCGAAGCCATACTCCTGGAACAATAACAACCATCGACATATTTTTCCTCCTAAAATAGGCTTATTTACCAAATATTTTAGCGTGGAGTAATCGGTGAACATTTTGAAATGTGCTCCCAACAAATAGTGTTTGAACTTATGTAATGCATATACCATGGATAACCCCTCTCTTTCTATTGTGCTATAGTTCTTCTCTGCCTTCGACAATTTTCTTCTTGCAAATGCTATGGGGTGATCAATTTCTGCTGCTCCTTGTTGTGCTAGTACTATACCCAACGCTGTGCAAGTTGCATCAGTATGCACATGAAACTCCTTATTCCAGTTTGGAAAAACCAGAATAGGCGTAGTCACCATCTTCTCTTTTAGTACATCCATACTTTTCTGGCACTCTACGCTCCACTGAAAAGTCACATATTTCTTCAGCAATTTATCCATCAACGCAGTTATCTGCACATACCCCTTTATAAATATTTTGTAATGTTGGGCTATGTTATATTCTTTCCACGACTAACCCACGTAGTGAAACGGCGGGCTAGAGGGGGGACAGAGCCCCCCCTTCGTTGCGTTGATTGCGCAATGGGGGGGTCACAGGGGGG
>APFE030467628.1:22908-44047 GCA_000404065.3 Pinus taeda | reverse complement strand
TTTCTTTCTTTCTTCTTCTTCTTCTTCTTCTTCTTCTAGTTATTTCTTTAACTTTTCGTACTTATAGAAGAGAAAAATTAAAGTATTATTAGAGAATTTATTTTGAAAAGCCAAAAGTAAATACTAGTTAACCTTTATTTTCCTAAGAATGCTAAAGACAATATGATACAAAATTAGAAGAGACTGTCTTCTAGGAAAAGTATTTTTTCAAAAATTTCCCATGAACGGGCAAGGAATCAATTCTACCTGACATGTCTTGTAAAAGAAATGTTGATGGACCAATTTTCTCAATGATTTGGAATGGTCCAAGCCACAGTCTTTGGAATTTGGTGTGTTTACCCTTTTCCTCATGTGCTTTGTCCCATTTCAAAACCAGATCACCTACTTCAAAGGTTTTATGACTAACAGAGGTTGTATCAAAATATGCTTTGACCAATTGCTGATGATGGGAATGGGTGGCTTTAGCTTTTTCTCTGTCTTCTTCAAGCTTAAAGATATGAAATTTCCTTACTTGAAGAGAAGAGGAAGGATTTTCATTAATAAATTGCACTAGGGTGAGAGATGGGATTGTTACATTTGTGGGGAGAACTTCTTCTTTTCCATAAATTAAAGCAAAAGGAGAAGAACCCATTGAGCCTTTTGCATAATTCTATCTGCCCAAAGAGAAAATGTCAATGCTTTGTGCCAATTCCTATGATTTTGGTCTGTAGTCCACTTGATGATTCTGATAAGGTTTTTTTTTGTTGATTCGGTTAATCCATTACCTTGTGGATAATAGTTGGCTGAATACTTCAATTTGAACCCTCTTGTTAAGGAAAATTCTACCACAATATTTCCAGAAAAATAAGATGCATTATCAAACATTAAATCTGTGGATAAGCCAAACCTGGTGATTATGTATTGATCAATAAAGTTTGTAATGCTTTCTGTATTAGCTATCTTTAGTGGGATAGCTTCTGCCCATTTTTTGAAATAATCAGTAGCTATAAGGATGTACTTGTGCTTCTTAGAAGAGTTAGGAACAATCTCACCAATTATATCTAATCCCCATTGTTCAAATGGTTGTTCGATATTCACTGGCTGTAAAGGGAATGCTAGTTTCTTTTCTCTTCCAGCTGTAGTTTGTCAGGTTTTACATTTTCTTGAATAGTCATGTGCATCCTTAAATAACATTGGCCAATAATAACTTGCATGCAGGATTTTGTGAGCTATGGTGTTTCCTCCGAAATGACTTCTAGCTGGTCCATCATGTAACTCCTGCATAACCTTTTCAGCTTCAGGTTTTTCTAGGCATCTTAATAATACTAAATCATAATCTTTTCGAAATAATAAATCATCAATTAATTTATACTGATTTGATTTCAACCTTAAAGCACACTTTGTTTTGTAATTGAGGTGGATAAGATCATATCCATTCTTTAAATAAAACTTCAAATCAACATACTGTGATTGTGTAGTGTTGAGGCTTACCTCTAATATTTGCACTTCATTACCTTGATCTTCTTTTTTTGATAAGTGGGAAGCTCCAGTTAGCATCTTGCAAAAACCTTGGCCCCTAACAATTTTAGCTGGCCGAATTTCTTCTACATCATACTCTTGAAGTGCAATGACCTAATTGGCTCTTTTCTCCCCACTTCTCTTTGAATCAATAATTTCCTTACTGCAGGGTAAGATACTACTATTTTTGTATGATTTTTGAAGAGAAAAGGCCTGAAATGCTTCAAGGTTTTAAAGACAACAAAACCCTGTTTCTCAACAACTGAGTAGTATAACTTGACACCCTGTAAATTGGAACTGAAAAAAGAGATAGGTGCCTCGATGTTTTGATCGTTCAACTATGTTAAAACTGTTGCATATGACGTACTAGATGAAAATGTGTATAATACAAAAGGTTTAAGAAAGTCTAGAGTTGTTAAAGAAGGAGCATTGATAATGGCTTTTTTTATTAACTTCAATGACTCTCTTTCATCTTTCCCCCATTTGAAGACTGCATTCTTTCTTATCATTGTTTGAAGGGGTAGAACAATCTGTGAAAAATATGGAACAAATCCTTTTACAAAATTAGTCTGGCCTATGATGATTGCATGGTATTTTTATTATATGGGAAAGGGATCTTTTCAATTTCTTGGATTCAATCAGGATCAATATAAATTACTTTCTTGGACACTATGAATCCGAGAAGCTTGGATTTTGCTAAAGAAAAGTATGACTTTTTGGGATTCAAAGAAATGCCATATTTCTTGCATCTTTCAAAGATATGCTTTAGGTCATTCAATTGATTGTTTTTGTTCCTAAAGTAGACTGTGATGTCATCTAGGTAAATAACAACCGATTTATTAATCATACCTTTAAAAGAAATATCCAGGGCGCGTTGAAATGTAGCACCTACATTGATGAGTCCAAAAGACATCTTATGATAAGCGTATGCCCCCCACTTGGTCCTGAATGTTGTTTTCAATTTGTCATCTGGACATACAAAAATCTGTTTGTATCCTGAAAATCCATCTAGAAAAGACATTAACTCAGAACTTGCAACTAATTGCAATATTTTCTCCATGGTAGGCAAAGGAAATTTATCCTTTTGACAAGCTCCGTTCAAGTTCCTAAAATCAATAAAAATCCTAATATCTCCATTCTTTTTCCTGACAGGAACCATGTTTGATACCCATTTTGAGTGTCTAACACGAAAGATTATCTTTTCCTTCATAAACTTGTTTAATTCAGATTTGATTTGGCTTTCAAGTTTTGGATGAATCTTTCAAAGCTTCTATTGAACTGGTTTCTCATTAGAGGTCATAGGTATAGTATGTTGAATTATAGAGGTATCATAGGCCTTGAGATCTGAATAATCCCAGGCAAAGACACTTTTATATGTTTTCAACAACTTGATGAATGATATCCTTTCTTCAGATGATAAACAAAGACCTAGGTTGACATTTTGAGGTTTTTTAGTTGTGCCTAGGTTTACCACTTCAAATCTCAAAGTAGAACTTTGAGTCATGGAGTTGATAATCTTTTTAAATCTGTCTTTCAAATCATAGAGATCTTCCATTTTGACTACATACTTTGGAATTGGATTTTTATCTTGTTTATGGTTGATTTGCAAGTCGTGTTCATGTTCACTTATGATTTGTTCCTCATAAGATCCTTCTGATGTAAGGAAATCGATTATATCAGCATCATTATTAAATACTCTCCAATTTGTTACATTATCAGGGATGGATGGTCTAAAAATTAGCTCTATAGAAAACCTATCTAGACTAAATTAAGCTTAGATGCTACATTGAAAAGTAAATTAGCACTTGCATTTTGTAATCAAGGGACTGAAGAAATGTTAAAAGAACTAAAATGTGAAGTAAGATTCTGGGCTAGGGATTGATAATGTTTGAGATGCTTAGACACACAATGGATTGTATTTCTTACCTGTTTAATGACTATTTCAGAGCCTCCATATACTTGAAAATATTTGTCATCAAGGCCAATGGCTTTGTACAGCCCTTGAATCAATGCTTCATATTCTACAACATTATTAGTGCATTGAAATTCAAGCTTGCAGGCTAACATGGTTTTCTCTCCTTGCGGGATGATTAAGATACTTCCAACACTTGCACCATCTTCAGACTTGGAACCATCAAAATAAAGAATCCAGAATAATGAATTATCTACAAGTTTATCAACTAAATCTATACACTTGGAAGCATCTATTTGTGAATTTTTTTCTATTTTAAATACTACATCATTATTCGGAAAGGGAGATATTTGTGCATTAAAGGATCCCAAGAATGACTCAGCTGAGTAATTTCTGATGATATTATTGGTGAAATCTACAGGTTCATTGCTTACCTCGAGATCAATTATTGTGTACTTCAAGAATTTCTCATGGTCTACTTTGATTTGGTTAGGATTACCATTGTATGGTAACCTCATATGAGACCAATCAGTTGCAAAGTATCGATATAATTTTTAGGACCAATCTCTACTCAAAATTAAACCATATAATTCTAGGATATCATCCACTAGAATATCGATTATCTGTGAAACTTTTGGATTAGAGGAAAGCCTGATTAATACTGATATCATTTCTCCAAGTACTTCTACTTTGGTCTTGTTCAGTTGAACTATGGGTACAACATATTTTTGAGGTGTAATATTTAATTTTGTGCACACAGTTCTTGGCATGATGTTTGAGGAGGCTCCTGAATCAACAAGGAAATTATGGACGTTTCTGTTGAAAATCTCATAAGTAAGAAGAAATGGAGGAGTATGAGAAATAGATCTATCACCTATCAAAACAAGGTTTGTGGGATTTACTTTGTTTGAAGATGAAGGAGGCTTTCCCATAACTTTAGCAGCTTGAGTAACTACAATGGATGGTAAAGGAGCTACAAGAACTACTTTTCATTATCTAAGTAAGATTTTATGTTGTTGTTTGAGCTTAATCAATTCATGCAATGAAATATTTTCTCTCATTTTTTTCATATCTTCGACTATATTATATTCCATTGTATCTAAGATTGCCAAAGTTTTGGAAGCAATTGGAGGATCTAATGGAATAGAATTAGTTTGAGTAGTCTTAGATTTCTTATTTACTGCCTTCTCCTTTACAGGAGTAGCAACTTTCTTCTTCTCATTTGTTGTAGACATATCAGTAGAATTTTTACTTCTTGTAGTTATTGGCATAGCTTGTGCTTCCTCTTCAGTTGGAAAAATGAAGTCCCACATTCCATTTAACTCAACATCTTCTCCAGTTTTTGCTTCTTCTTCAGTTTTTGAGTCCTCTTTTGGTTGTTGATAGAATTCAACATTTGAAATAGTATTTGGTGGTTGGGATGTAGAAGAAGGCTTTCTCTTTAATGGGCGAAAAGATTTCTTGGGAGCAAAAGATTCTACAACTTGTTTCTTGATTTCAACCATTTCATTTGACATTGTATTTAACACCTTTTGAAGGCCTTCAAGGTTGAAAGGGTCCTTTAGAGATTTCTTTTTTGAATCTTCCTTGAATGTCACTTTCTTTGATTTTATTTCTTCTATCTGTGACCTATTTTCTAAGGTAATAATTCTTCTTTCCACAAACAATGCTTCTTTCATGTTTTCTACGAGAGTAACATTATTGGCTCTATCTACAAAAATTGTGATATTAGAGTGAAGGGAGGATATGTACCATTCAATTTGCACATCTACTGCAGGTCTAGAGGAAACTGAGATTTTGTTTAGCAACTTGTTAAACCTGGAGTTGAAGTATTTGGTCCTTTCATCTGAACTTGCTTTTAGTTTGGAAACATCATTGATTAAAAATGCCATGGTTCTATCATCACCAAATTTTGCGAGAAATATTTCTTCAAAAGTGTCCTAGTTTCTTATTAAGCCTATTGGAAGGGAAAAATACCAGGATCCTGCAGATGCCTGGAAAGTATAAGGAAACAATCTGATAACAATATCTTCATGTGCCACTCCATTAATATTCATGGCTAACATAAAGTTATTCAGATGTTCTTAAGTAGGAAGACTATCGTCAGGATTATACTTAGGTAACCATTTTTATGGGTTTGTTGGGAGAGAATTTGGATTAACAACTAGTATATCACCAGGGTTTGCCCAAGGTTTAGCAGGTTGGTTGGCCATAACATGTGTTGAAGGTTGTGAAGATGAGGAACCAGATCTAGAAGTAGATGGAGATGGTGAAGAACTTACTACTAGACTAGTACCACTGGTAGTAGCACCAATTGTCTGAGTTGAAAAAATGGTTTGTTGAGAAGAGGCAGATTGAGTAAAAGTGAATGGGGAAGTAAATGGAGGGAAAGGTGACATGATCTCTCTGGTATTTGATTCAAATTTTGATGTGGCAACTCTCTTACGTCGTGAATGAATGGGACACTCAAAAGGGGTTACTCCAAGCTTTTCACTTTTTAGTCGAGTTAATAAACCAGTATCTCGTAATAGGGAAGTGACACTTTCTTAAGAAGATTTGGGCTTTTCAGGTTTCTCTGTAGAAATGGATATCTATTCCAATTTCTGTATTAAGGAGTGAACTTCGGGAGACTCGGGAGTATAGTCTGAAGAAGGTGGTTTTCTTAATACTTCAGGAGATGAGGGAGATGTTTCTACAACTATAGATTTCTGATTCAAAGATTTTGAATGAGATCTAGAAGAGGTAGAAGTTGTGGAGGGGTTTTGACTCTTATGAACGTTTTTCAATTGGTCTTTAGATTTATATGCCATTCTTAGTTGGATGGCCCTCCTTCTAGTGCCAAAATGTCAAGGCCTTAGAATTCCACTGCTCCAGCATGGGGGATAACCACTCGGTCCAGACCTTGAAGACAACTCCTTTTCCGTTTGATGTGGTGGCTCCAACTAGGGATGATAGGACCAATTTCCCAGTATGGGTTTGAAAATGAGAATGGGTGGATTTCAATCGATTGCAATAAGAATAATGATAATTAAATGACCTATTCGAGCTTGCAAATATCTAACTAACTTATTCTAATATAAACCTCGGGTATTTTGTGCGATATGCAATCTAAAAAGATATCTGTTTGACATGTAATAATAGAGATAATTCACGTGTTAAATAGAGATGATAACACGTAAAGATAATTTCTTTGACTAAATAGTTAGTCAAAGAAATGTATAAACTATATCGCATATATTAATGATCATATATGAAAATAAACACTTTTAGCTAGGCATCATACAGTAGTGCGACTAACACATAACAAAAAGAACATACTCCATATATAAATCATGAAAATGAAATGTTATCACTAATTAAACAAAATAGAACTCATCATACAAGATACCATATGTGTGAGGTTCTACTCATTTGACTAGTGACATATATCAACTCCTTTCTTCAAATCAAATTATTCTCCAATCATACAATAGTGCATTAACAAAGGAAAGTACTTTAAGATTCAAAATTAATGACCATATTCCATAATTTCATCAAGACATTCACAAACTTACAAAAGTGCATTCTTTACAAATTTTTTTGATAAAATTCTGGACCCTTCTCTAAATGCATGAGAAGGGTATAAATACTATCTAGCTAAAGTTAAAAAATAGATTATAAAAAATATTTTGAGGAGGTTTCAAACAACCTTCCTCTTAACTAGGAACTAACTCTAAAAATAAAAGTAATTTGATCACCAGAGGTTATAAATATGTCTTGATGTCTCCCAAATTTTCCTTTAGGTCACATATATCGGCCATTGGTTTCACTTGAGGAGGTGACCCAAATTGTGTCCTAACCTGTCCTGCGAAAATGGCATTTGTGAGAGGTGGTAGCATCCTTTGTGTTGAATTGAGGGAACAATTCAATGTCATAATTTGTCTATGAGGTTTGACAAGGAATTGCCAATATTCCTCTCAGTCAGTCTTCGATAATTTTGTGATTGCCTACCTTTGATTTTTCACCTTTGCCTTCCAGCTTTTATCCAAGTCATTCAAATATGGCAGTGACTTTGGGTTACCTTCTTTTATCAAGTTGGTGGTGTGAAAAGTGTGATTGACTGCTTTTATTAAATTTTTATCCACTTCTGCTGCTCTTTCTACTGCCAACTCTAATAGGTGTGGAGCCTGATTATCTTCTTTATTTAGAGGTATCACTGCATTGGACCCGAGTTGGTAATGTGGCACCAACATCACCTATAATATTTGCACTGCAATGGGGGTCTGGGGGGGTGACAACAATCTTTAGGAGCCCCCCCTTGGTGGGGGATTGGGGGAAGCACCCTCGAAGCTAAACATAGATGTAAAATTGCCTTGTAAAATGTTGTAATTTCGTAGTTAATTGGGCATTTCATTAGGCGGAGATCTAACGATAGAAGTTATGTTTAATTTAGGGTTTTTTTCCCCTAGAAGGTAACCCCTCGCTATATATGAGGGAATTGTATTACATCTATGTAGACCTATATTCTAAGTGAGAAAGAGAGAGAAGATTGTGTGAGAGTGAAGATGGAATTAAACGAATCCGTTGTAGGTTGTATCTCTTCAGTTTGTTGGATAATATAAAAGGAAGGACTTATTGTTTCTCCATGCACATAGCCCAAATTGGGTGAACCACATATATCTATGTCTCTCTTGTTTTATGTGTTTATATTTCTGCAATATATTTTATGTGTTCCATTGCTCTGTAATATATAATTTTCTAGTAACTGGTATCAGAGTTGAAGGTCTATTTGGTTGATAAACTCACAAGGGAGAAGGGTTACTGGTTCGAGTGGGACCAATAGTAGAAGATGTTAGGTTTAGGGTCAAAAAATTTAACGGCCAAAACTACTAGCTATGGAAGATTTAGATGGAAGATTATCTGTATCATAGAGATCTGTACCTACCATTGAGCGGAAAGACAAAGAATCTGACGAGTATGACAGACTATCTTCCATCTAAATCTGAAGAGTATGACAGACACAGAATGGGATATTCTCAACAGGAAGGCACTTGGAACAATACGACTATGCCTAGTGGTGTCGATAGCCTTTACTATTTCAAAGGAAACGACAAAAGAGGGTTTAATGAAGGCATTGTCCAAACTATATGAATAACCCTCGGCCTCAAATAAGATATTTCTTATGAAGCGTTTATTTAATATGAATATGTCAAAAGGTGGATTTGTTGCTGATCATTTTAATGAATTTAATACAGTTACCAGTTAGTTAAGTTCTGTAGGGGTAAATTTCGATGATGAAGTTAGGGCTTTGTTATTTCTGTGCTCATTACCAGAAATTTGGAATGGTTTAGTTATGGCCATTAGTGACTCTATCTCTGGATCTAGTGCTTTAAAGTTTGATGATGTTGTCGGCGCAATCCTTAGCGAGGAAATGCAACATAAAAGCTCCGGTGAGACATCAGGTAATGCTTTCACTGTAGAGAATAGGGGAAGAAAAATGAAAAGAAGAAAGAGCCCAGGATATCGTAGTAAGTCAAGGAAAGACAAATCCAAGTCCAGATCAGGGATAGTGTATTGGAAATGCAGGAAGAAAGGACACCTGAAGAAATCCTGCAAGTCTCGGAAGGGAAAAGAAGGAGACGCACAACAACAAAATAATCATGAAGTGAATGTGACAGGTGATGTGTTTTAAGATGCTTCAATTCTTTCATTAGATAATATTATTGATGTTTGGGTGGTAGATTCTAGGGCCTCATTCGATGCCACACCTGATAGGAAACATTTTCATGATTATGTTCAAGGAGATTTTGGACAGGTTCAATTGGGTGACGATAAACCTAGTAAAATCATTGGAATGGGTACAATTTTCATAAAACAACATAATGGAAATCAATGGTTGTTGAAGGAGGTAAGGCATGTTCCAGATCTGAAGAAAAATCTAATTTCAATAGGGCAGTTGGGAGGTGAAGGCTATGTGACTACTTTTACAGATAAAACCTGGAAGGTCACTAAAGGAGCCTTGGTAATAGCAAAAGGAGAAAAGGTTGGTACATTGTATTTATGCAATTGTATTTCTAATTTTGTTAATGCTTTTACCTCTATGGGAGAAGATACAACATTGTGGCATCATAGGCTTGAGCACATGAGTGAGAAGGGGATGCAGATTCTTCACTCAAGAAATTTGCTGCCAGGTTTGAAGCATGCTAATTTAAAATTATGTGAGAATTGTGTTTATGGAAAATAGAAGAGAGTCATATTTCGCAGAGTTGGGAAAGAAAAGAAGAGCAAAAAATTAGAGTTTGTGTATACAGATATATGGGGACATGCTCAGTTACCATCTCTTGGTGGATCTCGTTATTATGTTACTTTTATTGATGATGCAATCAGAAAAACTTGGATTTATTGTATTCGAAATAAATCTGATGTATTTGATACTTTCAAGAAATGGAAAGCTTTGGTTGAAAATGAGATAGTAAAAATGTTGAAGTGTTTCAGATTAGACAATGGAGGTGAATATTGCAGCAAAGAGTTTGATAGGTATTGTTCAAAGAATGGAATTCATAGAGAGAAGACAGTTATAGGAACACCACAAGAAAATGGTGTGTCAGAAAGGATGAACGGGACAATCATGGAGCATGCAAGGTGCATGAGATTGCATGCAGAATTGCCTTTACAATTTTGGGCAGATGTTGTAGATACTATTGTTTATTTAATAAATAGAGGGCCTTCAAGTTCCTTGGATGGTGGTATTCCAGAGGAGGCATGGACAGGTAAAAAGGTAAACTACTTATTCTTAAAGACTTTTGGTTGTGAAGCCTTTGTCCACATTAATAAAGAAAATAGAACAAAGCTTGAGGAAAAATCAAAGAAATGTACCTTTATTGGATATGGTGTTAATGATTGTGATTATTGCTTTTATGATTATGAAAAACACAAAATCATTAGAAGAAGAGATTTCATATTCAATGAAAGGGTTTTGTATAAGGATCAACTACAAGAAAAGAAATAGGAAAAAGAAAGCAGAGAATACAAAGTGCTTGATGAGATCATAAAAAAAGTGATCATGCCTGAAAATCATAATGATCAATAGCCAGAACAACAACAACAACCAAAACAATAGAAAACACCTCAAACACCTAAAAGTGGTGTTAGAAGATCTACCAGGATAAATAGACTCCCTGAATGATACTCTCCTTCATTATATTATGTATTGTTGACTGATTTTGGTGAACCAGAATGTTATGAAGAAGTAGTGCAGGTAGAAACTAGTAAGAAGTGGGAGCAAGCCATGAAAGAAGAGATCGACTCCTTAGCACATAGCCAGACTTGGGACTTAGTCAGGTTGCTTGTAGGTAAAACAACATTGCAAAATAAATGGGTTTACAAGTTGAAGGAAGAAGATGGAGGTAGAAAAAGGTATAAAGCTAGACTTGTGGGGTGAAGGGGTTTGCAGAGAAAAACGGTATAGAGTTTGATGAGATATTTTCTCCTATTGTTAAAATGACCTCAATCAAAACTATTTTAAGTCTAGTAGCAGCTGAAGATTTGCATCTTGAGTAGTTAGATGTAAAGACAACCTTTCTCCATGCGGAGTTGGAGGAAGAGATATATATGCAGTAACCACAAGGATATGAGGTAAAAGGGAAGGAGAAACTAGTGTGTAGGTTGAAGAAGAGCTTGTATGACTTAAAATAGGCTCCAAGGTAGTGGTATCTAAAATTTGACAGGTTTATGTCTGAACAAGGTTATACTAGATGTCACTGTGATCATTGTGTTTATCTCAAAAGGAAAAATGATGGTAGCTATATTATATTGTTATTGTATGTAGATGACATGCTTGTTGCAGGTTCTAACATGCAGGAAATAAATGTGCTCAAAAGAAAATTGGAAAACTCATTTGAAATTAAGGATTTGGGTGCTACAAAACAAATCCTTGGTATGAGAATAACTAGAGACGGGAATAATAGAAAAGTAAAGTTTTCTGAGAGTGAGTAAATAGAAAAGGTTTTGAAAAGATTTAATATGCATAATGCAAAACTAGTTAGTATACCTTTGGCTAGTCATTTCAAACTGAGTAAGGAAGTGTGTCCCAAGACTCAGGAAGAAATGGATTATATGTCCAAAGTTCCATATGCATAAGCAGTTGGAATCTTAATGTATGCAATGGTCTGCACAAGGCTTGATATTGCACATGTAGTGGGTGTTGTAAGTAGGTACATGAACAATCTAGGAAAAGAACATCAGATAGCGGTGAAGTGGATTCTCAGGTATTTGAGAGGTACCACAAATCAAGAATTATGCTTTGGTGGTTCAAACATTGCTCTACAAGGATATGTTGATGCAAATATGGCGGGTGATAGAGATAACAGGAGGAGCACAACAATGTATGTGTTTATTGTAGGTGGAACAACTGTCAGTTGGGTTTCAAAACTGCAAAATGTTGTTGCACTCTCAACAACAGAAGCATAGTATGTTGCTGCTACATAGGCTAGTAAAGAGATGATTTGGTTACAAAGGTTTCTGGATGAATTGGGTAAGAAGCAAGAGTTGGGCAGGTTATACAGTGACAACCAAAGTGCCATACATCTTGCAAAGAACACTACATTTCATTTCAAGAAAAAAAATATACATCTCAAATACCATTTCATATGGTCAATGTTGGAAGATGGACAATTGAAGCTGGAAAAGATACACACTAGCGAGAATCCTACAGATATGTTAACAAAAGTTGTAACCAGAGCGAAAATGAGATTCTACTTGGTTTCAATTGGTCTTCAAGTATGACGATGAAGATGAGAAACAGCTAGGTCCAAATTGGAGTCATTGTCCAGCAAATGAAACAGTGGTGGAGTTGTTATAATTGGTCTCCAAGTGGGAGATTGTTGATTGTGGAGCATGATTATCTTCTTTATTCATAGGTATCACCACATTGGACCCCATTTTGTAATGTGGAGGCAACACCACCCATAATATTTGTGCTACAAGGGGGGTCCAAGGGAGGCCCCCCCGGCGAGGGATTAGGGGCAGTGCCCTTGAAGCTAAAAATAGATGTAAAATTTCCTTGTAAAATGTTGTAATTTCGTGGTCAATATGGGTTGTTCATTATGCGGAGATCTGATGTAGAAGTTACATTTAATTTAGGGTTTTTTTTTCCCTAGAAGGCAACCCCTCACTATATATGAGGGAATTGTATTGCATCTATGTAGATCTGTATTATGAACAAGAAAGAGAGAGGAGATTGTGTGAGAGCAAAGAGGGATTGACAATGGATCTGTTGTAGGTTGTATCGCTTCAATTTGTTGGATAATATAAAAGGAAGGACTGGTTGTTTCTTCGTGGACATAGCCAAATTGGGTGAATCACGTATATCTATGTATCTCTTGTTTTATGTGTTTTTTGTGTTTATATTTCTGCAATATATTTTATGTGTTCAATTACTCTGTAATATATAATTTTCTAAAAAACTTTGCCTACTTGATCCACGCATTCCAATTTGTGAACAATATATCTTTATGTGTTTCTTATATTTCTGGAAAATTACCGCTTCTTCCTTCTTCATATTCTTGCCATTCAATGTAGTCAGAGATCTTAGTATTTAAATCATTAAATTTGGTTCTCTGATCAATTTCCTTATCTATTAATTGGTCACTAGTAATCAAATAAGGGGTCATATGGGACATTCTCTAGGAGAATAGATTTTGTTGTTTTGACAAAATGGAGTTTAGCTCCAATGCTTCTTTGATGAATTCATCGACAGTAGGGACATATTTATACTTTTCTATGGCCTCTCGCAATTCTTGGATTTGCACGTTATTTGCAGAGATGTCTGCTTTGTGGCTTATCTTTAGCACTTCCATACTCTGCTGCAAATGGACTATTTTTTCAATGACTTGCTTGTTCACATTTGCTTTTTCTATCTCCAACTACTGCTTGAGCTACACTATCCTCTCTTCCCTTTCCCTTAAAAAATAGATACCTCTATGGCTTTATCCATGGTTGCGGTAGCATATGCCCCTGTAAATTGCGATAGCCCCTATAAATTTTCAGCTGGGTTTGAAGGAATATCCCTCCAGATTATGTCCATCGGTTCATTCTCAGGTGGGATTTCAGGTATTTCTACTCTTCTTATTTTCCTCTATCTTCTTACTACAACCTTATGCAGTGGGTTGCAGAACACATCTAAAGGAGGTATCTCTGTAACCTTTAGAATAATTTTAGATATCGGATATGTAGGGATGAATTTTGTGTTCTACAAACTTGTCCCTTGCTCATTCATTAGCTTCGACTCTGAAATATTCTGAGTTTTCTTTGGAGTATGATATTCTGTGGTTTTCAGGACATCTGTTGTCTTGGGAGTATCTTGGAGCTTTTTATTAAATTGGTCCCATTCCTTCTCCAAAGCATTGATTTTACCTTCCGGACTAGTATCTTTAGTTAGGTCACTTATGACCTTTTTTCGGTTGACCTTCTACTGGATGCCACTGTAGTCTTTGTATCTGGTGTCTTCCCTATATCTTGGGTTGTGTTCACCTAAGATTCTATATGAGAATTTGGCCCTTCGTTGTTAATAGTTACACTGGGCGTAGGCTTGTCATCAACTCTTAACAAATGCAATGAAATTGTCTCAAGCCTTTGATTTCTAAATTCCTGAAACCTTTCAAAATCATCAGGATTCAAATTTTTCTTCACCCAATCGAAGGCTTGTTCGAATGATTTAGCTGATTGTAAAATTCCTTCGAATTGCTGATCTTCATGGACATATGGTTTGAAATTTAGTGCTATAGTAACATTTTGTGCTACTTTTTCCAGGTTGAATTGCCTCTTTGGAAGAGTATGGGGCCTGCGGCTCTCTAGGTTTAGTAACTCTTTGCTTGCATGGTTGAAATTTTCCAACGAAAAATAACCACACCGAATGGGAAAGGATGGCCACAATTATTTTTTGTTATCTTTCAAGGTCTTGGTCAAGCCCTTCCCAACAGTTTGGTGAGTTATTTCTATGGCTAATAGTTTTTCAGAGACATACAAAAGGAGTACATGCAGGTCCATTGTATTGACATAAACTCCGATATATGTAAACCATTGTTCAACAAAATACTTGCCTACTACGAGAAGGTCTGTAGTGGCTTCTTTAGAAAATATCAGGGCTTTGTTATAAAAAATCAATTGGTGAAATGGTAAAATAACACCATGGCATAGGGGTCTTGCAGAGTGCATTTCTAAGCCATGATTGGAAACTGAGTACAGAAATAGATGGCATCCATGATATAGGCACTGAAATAAAATGAAGGTTATCTGTGGAGGTGGATCTCTTTTGACAATATGTGGAAATAGTAGTGCTAGGTTATCAGATAGGATAGTAGCCCAATTCATTATATGGGAATTGACATAAGCATCGATTAAAGGGACCCATTCAATAGAGAACTTGGTATTATTAGGAAATCTATATAATCTACATAACATAGAAGCTGCATAGTTATGGGGACTTGCTAAAGAAACAATGGGGTACATACCTGTCTTATCATATTTGAACTTGTTCTGTAGGACTCTCTAGCCCTGAATCATTTTGAAGGGTTATTCATTCTGCTTTGTAAACTTGGCCAGGAATGATTTGTCATATATGTCCCAAGGGTCAGGAAGATAATACATTTGTTTCAAATCTTCAGTTTTGAATGATCCCATTAGCTCCATATTTGAGTTCCTGAATTGTTTGTCTTCAATACTGAGATTTTCCACCACCCATCTAATCATACCAATGTATGGGAGTATCTTGGCTCTTGCTCCTATTTTGAGAAGAAAGGAGCAAGCAACATATTTGAATTGAACTCTGGAGGTTTTATTGAGTCCGTCGTTTCTTTGGTGATAATAATTTTAGGCCACTCATCTTCAAGTCTATTGTAGATGACTTCTCATGCCATTGCTCCTCCATCAGCATTGCAAACTGTATCAACAAATACGAGCGACATTTCTGAAACCTCATACTTTGAAATGCTCTACTTCTTCTGCTTTTGCATTACCTTTCATAATGACATCTCTTTGGAATCTTTCCCGAAATTAAAGAGATATATCAGCGCACACAATAGAGGGAAATTAAGGCTAAGAGCTCTTTGAAATGACTTTGAATCATGGGAATATTTTGAATACGATTTCTGTGTTAACTAGCCATAACTTGAAAACATAAAATTCTCTCCTCGAGCTGCTAAACACTAATTACTCTATAAAACCACTTAATATTTCATTAAAATTCAATAACTTCCATGCTTCAAGCCTAGTTATCAAATGTTTCCATATAAAGTTTCTCGGAGATAATGCGAACTGCAATTGCGAAAATCGCAATATCGCGTTTCACAATTTTTAAGGGGTGACACAATGGCATGCTTTATTAATTTGTGACTTGAAAAGTGTGATCGCGTGTTCTAAAGTGTTGTGGTTGGAAAATCATAGTGGGGGCTTTTTCGCATATTACATTTCAGGATTTTCTTTAAGATTTTTATAATTGTCACATGGAAAACTGTGAAATGCGATTTGCGATAAACTTTCTAGGTATGGGTTGTATTCTAAGGTTTTAAGGAAATTTTCGAGTTAGGATTTACTTTCAAAGGCTAAAAATTTAAAAGGGTCCCTATATATATGTCAAATATTAACTATTAGTCCATATAAATGGGGGGGTTGTTACATAGTACAACACCACCATAGGTGTACAAACATGTTTGCAATCATCTATTTCAATTTTTTTGAAAGTTTATTTCAAATACGTGGATTGGGAGATAAAAGTACCATTTGTTATTTGATTAATTTGCAGTCTAGTAAAGAATGAAAACTCTCCTAGAATGAACATTTCAAAATCATTTTTCGTTTCTTCAACAAATTAATGTCCCATCTACTCTAAATCACTTCCAAAAACAATATCATCTACATACACAACAATAATTGACAAATTATTATTTTCAAATTTCATGTACAAATTGATATTTTTTGTTCCTCTTTTAAATCCTTGCTGTTGTAGATACTTATGTATTTAGCATACCAATATCTTGGTGGTTACTTCAATCCGTACATGAATTCTCTTATTCTGCAAACATGCTCTTCATCTTTTGAGAGCTGAAAGCCTTCTCGCTGCTCAATGTACACTTCCTCTTTAAAGTCACCATTGATGAATGTTTATCTGACATCAATTTGATAAACTTTAAAGTTCTTATAGCTAAAAAATTTCAAAAACATTCATATAGCTTCTACTCTCTCTACAGGGGCAATGGTTTCTTCAAAATCTATACCTTCCACTTGAGCATATCCTTTACAAACCATCCTAGGCTTGTTACTCACAACTTTCCCTTCTTCATTTAGCTTGTTCTTAAAAACCCACTTCGTGCCAATGACATTATCATCCTTTGGTCTAGGAAGCATTTCCCCATTTCTATTCTCCTCTATCTGGTTTAAATCTTCATCCATTTCCTTTACCCAAAATTTGTCTTCACTTGCTTTTCTAAAATTCTTCGTTCTATCTAGGACAATAGTGCAAAGTTAGCTTGTCTAAGACTACCTGTGAATTTTTGCCATGTTTGAACACCAAAATGTCTATCTCCAATGATCTGGCTCAAGGGGCATTTCTTATACACATATATAGGTGGTTTTTTATGTTTCTGAGGAGATATTTATAAATCCTCATTTCTTTTTCTATCTCTTCAAGTTTTGCATATTTGAAGGCACAATCATCACTCTCATCTGATTTCTACTGAGGTTTTGATTCATGAGGCACTGCTTCATTCACCTTGACATCAATGCATTCTTTGATTCTCTTGGTCCTCTTATTATAACATTTGTATCCCTTTCTTCTAATTGTATGTCTAAGGAAAATTCCCTCATCTACATGAGATTCAAATTTACCAAGTTTCTTTCCTTTCCTCTTAATATAAAATTTTCTCTCGAATACTTTCAGGTGCTTCATTGAGGCTCAACTTCCTTTCCACAATTCATAAGGGGTCTTATCATTGTTTGGCATGAGTTTTGTTCAATTGACCAAATAAACGACACCTTGGGCTACATCTCCCCATAAATTATTTGCAACCTTTCCTTCATCCATCACGGCCCTAACCATTTCCTAAATTGTTCTATTCTTCCATTATACAATTCCATTTCATTGAGGGGTTCTTGTAATAGATTATTTCCTTCTCTGTCTAATGACATACATTTATCTTGAGGTCTTTCTCATTTCCAACCTAGGATTTGAATATCTTGAATTTTTTTGAAGCCTTTGATTTTTCTTTCAGTAACATGATTAGTGTATCTCTAGTGAAATCATCAATGAACAAAATAAAATACTTTTGTACTCTTAGAATTTGTGTCCTTGTAGGGCCAAATATGTTTGTATGGACCAACTCTAGAGGTATGGAAGTTCAAAACTCCTTAGTTTTGAAATGCACCCTTACCTGTTTACCAAACTAACGAGACTTACATACTAAGTTGTATGGATTTTACAGTTTTGGTAATTCTATGTCTCCCTCAATCTTGTTTATTTTTACTAAGTTATCAAAATTTACATGACCCATCCTCCTATGCCATAGCCATGTCTGATCTATATTTCTCAAGTATCATTTCACTATGGAGTCATCGAAGACATATACATTGTTGGGGGTTCTGATCACTTTCCCTACCAACTTCCCATTATCTTCCTTTCTAATTTCAGAATCCTTTGATAAAAAAGTAACATCATATCCATTATCACACATTTATCTACACTTATAATATTGTGCTTAAGACCATCCACATACAGGATATTTTGAGCCTTGGTCTCCTCACCCAGGCTAACTATTTCTTTCCCTTTTATTTAAACTACAGAATTATTCACAAATTTGAAATTTCCTTTTCCATTTTCTTTAAGAAACAAGAACTTACTTCTATATCTAGTCATATTCTTGGAACATTCGTTGTTAACATACATTTTTATTCTTTATCATGAGCATACAAGACAAGATTGCATTCCTCAGTCTCCTCTTTCTTTTGTTTTCATTTGTTCACATTCTTTTGAGGGGCCAATTGTTCAAAATTTTGTTGTCTAGTAGGATTAAACAATTTACTCTAACACTCATTATATATGTGCCCATAATTGTTGCACACATAACACTCAATATCATTCATAAGAGGATCATATTATTTTCTTTGAACAACAAAGGAATTTCTAGATCGATAATGTTGAAATTCACTAGGTCCAACATTTCAATCTATTTAAACTTTATTAACTTTACAATAAAAAAAAAATTATGCTTTATGAAAAGGTATATTAGTTACCATAAAATAACTTTGGATACCTAAAGTGCTTCATTTGTTGAGTTTGGGTAGATCTATTAAAACTTGGTTATATTTCTTTCTAATGGATGTATTTGCATTGGGGTTAATTTTTGGTCTTGAAAGAATTTTCACCTTTCTAATTTTCCTTTGGTTTTGTCACCCTTTCATTGTTACCATATCTTCCTTTAAGTGCTTCTACATAACTATGATGCTCTTTTTTTCCTGGGGACCTAGTGCTTGATTCTTCTTTTTAGGTATGATGAGGCTCTTTATATCCTAGACTAGATTTACTTGTTGATGGTCTTTAACCTTTAGTAAATCTAAGACTCAGATCTATCTTGTCCTTATTTTTCACTGGATCTCTTCTCAGTGATACAACTTATGCCTCTAACTCTTGGAAATTCCTTTTCCATTCAGCTACTTGATACATAAGAATTTCCTCTTTTCTCCTAGCTTCTTCAAGCTAGATTTTTAAAGGTATGATATCTCCATCATATGCAGTGAGCTTGTATTTCATTGCCTCTTATTGGGTTGTGTTATATTCTTTCCACGTAGTTAACATGGGGTTTGAGAGGTACCTGTAACCCCACTTTATTTTAGGTTGGGCGGACCCACCTATCATTTTGTGCATGATTTTTGCACATGTTTTTTGGACGCGATGGTTTTTCGGTCCATGGTATTGGACGCGATGGTTTTTGGTCCATGGTATTGGATGTGATGGTTTTCAGTCCATGATATTGGATGCTTCAGCATGTATAAATATGTATTATAAATTGAAAGGAACATAATGAAAAATCAAGCTAGTAGTACCGGTTTTGGGATCTAGTGGGAAAATCTTTGTGTATATGTGTTTTATGTGTTATGCTCTCGCATTGTTTATTTTTCTATGTTTTAGAATTCATATGCTGGTAATTTTTGTACGGGGTTAAAACCTACATTTGGTATCAGAGTTGTTTTTGGATTCAAGGGGACGCCTTTGTTGCTGAGGGGTTTTGCTTGGGCCTGTGGTTGACCCTGTTCAGCGGGAGATCTGCGAGATCGATTCTGGTGGTGAAAGAAGATGGAGAGTGGTGGAAAGATAGAGATTGAGAAATTTAATGGCCAGAGTTTTGAGTTGTGGAAACTAAATATGGAGGATCTGTTGGTGGATAAAGACCAGTGGATCACAGTAGATCCAAGTACTAAATCAACGGGAGTGTCCGATGAAGAATGGAAGAATTTGGATCGAAAGGCAAAGAGAACAATACGATTATGTGTCTCAGATTCAGTATTGCTGAATGTATCAGGGGAAGCTACAGCGAAGGCTTTGTGGGACAAGTTAGGGATTTTGTACCACTCTAAGTCTCTAGTGAATAAACTGTTCCTACAGAAAAAGCTGTATAAACTGAGGATGAAATATGGAGACTTGGTGACAAAGCATCTGAATGCATTTAATATTGTGGTAAGTCAGTTAGCATCTATTGATATTAAAATTTCAGATAAAGATAAGCACATCAGTTTGTTGTGTTGTCTACCAGATTTGTGGGATAGTTTGGTTATTGCAATAGGTAGCAATGCAACTGCCTTGCATTTTGATGAAATAGTCTCATCCTTGCTAACGGAGGAGATGAGACAAAAAAATATGGATAGACAAAATGGTGATGCATTGTCTATATGAGGGCGGACCCAGAACAGAAACAAAAATAAGTCATCAAGTGGGAGATCTAAATCTAAAGGGAGATCTAAATCTCCAAGAAAACCTGTAAAGGTGGTGTGCTAGAAATGTGGAAAGGAAGGGCACTTCAAAAGGGACTGTGAATCTAAAGCTCATGATAAAGGAAATGGATCTGATGATGCTCCTTCTATAGAGGTGAAAGCCACCTCAGATGAAGGTGGGGATGTGTACTTGGCTTCTTCAAGTACACATGTAGATCATGAGGCATGGTTGATTGACTTAGGTGCATCCTTTCACTTCCCTCCCCATAGGGAGTGGTTCTGTGAGTATGAGAAATATGATGGTGGTGATGTCTTCTTGGGGGATGACAAGAAGGATAGAATCACTGGTCGCAGAAAAGTAAAGTTGAAGTTGCAAGGTGGAAGGGTTCGAACACTTCCGGGTGTTTTAAATATTCCTGCATTGGCCAGAAATTTGATTTCTGTAAGCAAGTTGGATGATGCAAGTGTAAAAATAGTATTCAAGAAGGATACCTGCAAGATGGTTCAAGGAGCACTGGTATTGATGTGGGGAGTTCGGACTGGTACTCTGTACAAGCTACAAGGTATCACTATTGTTGCTTCTACTTTTGATTTTGAGGTAGAACAGATGGTTGTGAAGACAACATTTTTTCACGGGGATCTGGAAGAGGTGATCTACATGAAAAAACCTAAAGGCTTTGCTGTGAAGGGTAAGAAAGAACTGGTATGCAAGTTAAAGAAGTCTCTGTATGGGTTAAAACAGTCACCAAGGATGTGGTATCATAAATTTGATAC
>APFE030467628.1:6260-22888 GCA_000404065.3 Pinus taeda | reverse complement strand
GTGACCATGTTATTTATTTGGTCTTGTATGTGGATGATATGTTACTGGTTGGAAATGACAAAGAAATTATCTAGGATTTGAAGACCCAATTGTCCTCCAAATTCGACTTGAAATATCTTGGTGCTCCAAATTATATTTTGGGCATGGAAATTAAAAGAGATTGGGAAAAGAGGAAGATCTGGTTAAACCAAAGGAAGTATGTCGAGACAATATTGTAGAGGTTTAATATGCAGGATAGTAAACTGGTGAAGGTTCCTATTCCTATAGGTCTAAAGTTATCTGCTGAACAGTGTCCCAAGACACAAGAAGAGGAAGAGGATATGTCCCGTGTTCCATATGCAAGTGCAGTCGGTAGCCTAATGTATGCAATGGTCTATGCTAGACCAGACATTGCACATGCAATGGGAGTATTGAGCAGGTTTATGTCAAAACCAGGAAAGGAGCATTGGACAATAGTGAAGTGGGTTTTCAGGTATTTGCATGGCACAAGTGATTATGGTTTGTGCTACCAAGCAAGACCAAGATTGGACAGAGTGTTGGATAGTCATGGATTTGTTGATGCAGGCTGGGCTGTAGATTTGGATCAAAGAAGATTTACAAGTGGGTATGTGTTTAATCTATTTGGAGGTGCAGTCAGTTGGATGAGTAAGAAACAATGTGTAGTGGAACTATCAACTACAGAGGCAAAACACATGGTAGCCACTCATGCAAGAAAGGAAGCAGTTTGGTTATAGATATTGTGTTCAAGTATGGGGTTAGTACAGGAAGCTATAAGGATAGACTGTGACAACCAAAGTGCAATTTTCTTGGAAAAGAACCCTGCATATCATTCAAAGACAAAACACATTGATGTTTAATATCACTTTTTGAGTGATATGATAGAAGAAAAAAAGGTGTTGCTAGTAAAGGTGGACACTTTGAAAAGTACTTCAGATGAATTGACAAAATCTGTGAGCTCTGAGAAGTTCTCCCAGGGTAGAGAAACAATGGGCATTTCAGGGCTGGAAAAATGACTAAGCTCTCCTGTGCCCCCCTGTGGAAAGAAGAAAACAAGTGGGAGAATGTTGGGTTGTGTTATATTCTTTCCACGTAGTTAACAAGGGGTTTAAGGGGTACCAGTAACCCCACTTTATGGGGTTTGGGGTAGCGCCCCAGAAAATTTTGATTTTGGACCCTATGTTAGGTTGGGTTGACCCACCTATGGTTTTGTGCATGATTTTTGTGCATGTTTTTTGGACGCGATGGATTTTTGATCTGATATTGGACGCGATGGTTTTCGGCCCATGGTATTGGATGTGATGGTTTTCGGTCCATGGTATTGGATGCTTCGGCATGTATAAATATGTATTATAAAATTGAAAGTGTTTTGGGATCTAGTGGGAAAATCTCTATGTATATGTTTTTTATGTGTTATGCTCTCGCATCATTTATTTTTCTGTGTTTTACAATTCGTATGTAGGTATTTCTGTACGGGGTTAAAACCTACACCTCTTTGATAGTTCTAAATTTAGAGCCTCTTTTTCATCTTCTAGTTTATCACGACTCCTTTGTTTTTCTTTTAGTCGTTGCACTATAAAATCTTTCAGTTTAACAACTTCTTCTAATTTTACTTTTTGAAGGTTATAATCTTCATTATTAGAATTATACATACCTTCCAAAGCTATTAGAAGTTGTTACTTTAATTTATTTTTCTTTTTTTGGCCTTCTTCAGCTCATCTAGTGCATTGATTAACTCTGCTTCAAGGTCCACCATCGCTTCTTTAGAGTCTGATATGTTCTCAAAATTCACCTCATAATCTAATGCCATAAGAATTAATTTGGCATGCTCTACTTTGGAGGTTTATTCACTATTGGCCTCATATGACTCATTGTCTTCCTTAGAGTAGAAGGTCTTCTTTGTTTGAGTCTTCTTCTCTTGATATTTCTAGGATCTGTCTCTATTCTTTTCTCTTTCTCTTTCTTCCCCTTCTCAACTTTAGTATATGGGAATTTTGAATCAAAGTATCCTACTCTTCCATAGTGAAAACAAATAAATGGTAGCTTAACCTTATACTTTCTTGAACCTTTCTTAAGTTTCCTTACAAATTGGTCCATCTCCTAATATGAGTCACGACTAGAGCAATCTTGATTTCCTCTATTTTCTTGATGCTTCTTTGAGACTTTGAATGTTTCTTCTTTTGGTTCTAATCTATCTCCTTCATTTCTCATCTCATAGGTAGTGATAGTTCCATGGAGCTGCTCCATTATACGGGTTTTCAAATTTGGAAAATATTCTATAGCCAAGATCTTAGCATTAAGTCTCATTAGAAGAGATCTTAGGACTTTCTATATAACTACTTCTTCTTTGATATCTTAATTTAGACCTCTAATCATATTTTCAACTTCATCTACTCTAAGAAAATATTCTGCATTGCTTTCATCATCATTAATCCTCATACTTTCAAATATCATTCTATAAGTTTGAATTTTTTCTTTCTTTACCTTCTCATCTCCTTCATAGAAATTTATGAGCTTATCCCAAGCTTCTTTAGTTGATTTGTAGTGCAACACTTTTACTAGCTTAGATCCATTAATGATAGCTACAATCACATTCTTTGCCTTCACATTATTGTTATAAGTTCTCCTTTAATTAGGATATATCAGTAGATTCGTTGGGATTGTGTATCCATATTTGATTTGCAAATTTCCATGGATATTCCACTGGATAGTTCATCAAAACATATCTGACAATATTAAATTAAAATTTTGAAATTCTACACCATTACAATTTTATTTAATTTCTATATTAGTAGATTTTACTATAATTAGTGGTTGCATGCGAATATAAATTATGTAGAAAAATAGAGAAGGATAAAATAATCTCACACACACACAAGACACAAGATATGGTCTCTCAGAAGCACTTTTAGGAGAAAATCCAAATGGAAGGTGAGGTTGCTTCACTCTCTTTATATGTCTGGAAATATGGTTGTAGGTACAAAGAAGTAATGACTGTGGCTCGTGGGCTGCTACAATGTATAGGTCCTCTCTGTGTGCTCTACCTCCTATCTCTCATGGCTATCTTTTCTCATCTATGCAACAAAATTCTCTAGAAAGAATGGAATGCTTCTTCCTCCTAGTGGCCTAGTTATAACATAGTCCGCTAGCCCACTAGTGGTTAATTTTGACTACATCAAATCTTAAATAGAGTTACAATATACACCCTTATAGATTATTTTACATAATAACCATGTGGATAGCCCCTTTTCCATGAATAATGGGGGTTGATGCGACATCCTCTCGAACTATAGATGTGAAAACATGAAGGTCAACGTCTGAGTGGCATAAGTTTTGCATATAGACTCTGATTGATGCGCTTCTTACGTCATTGGAAAGATCTTTGTGTGTAGAATAACATTAATTAATGTGAGACCAAATTGGCAAATTTTTATGCCCAAAAAATATTGTTTGATGCCTCAAAATGCTCCTGAAAGATTTCAGACCTCGTTTTTCCAAACAGGGTCCTGCTAGTAAAAACCATCCCGTGAGTTGATTCCTTCACTTTCTCCACTCCAAATGCATCGATATGGATGAAAAAGAAAATAATGATCCAATCCATATCACACCTCCCCATTTTGTGAGGCTTTTGGTCCCCAAAAGAATTTACTAAATGAGGTGAGGAAATTTTTCCTCGACCTTGTCTCTGGTATACCATTTAGCTTTGCTTGAAAGCTGTCCCTTCAACCCAATCTGCCAAAGCTCATGCTACCCATGTCTTGTAGTTTTGTACCTCTTCTACAAAAAATTATCTTCTATCAACTCTACATGAGCATCAGTTGCCAAATCCTCCATTAAAGGTGGGACCAGATCCTCTTCCTGATCTAGCATGGAAGGCTCGTAGAGTTTCAAATTCTCCACATTCACAACTGAGTAAATGTGCATATGTGGTGGTAAACTGCGTCAATCAGAATTATCACCCACCTTTTCCAGTATCTCAAAGGGACCGTATTTTAACGCCATGATTTTCTTACCAGGCCCTACAACATCTTCGTGTTCAACTATAAGCATACTATGTCTCCCACCTTGAATGACTTCTCTATTTTGTGTTGATCATGAATGTCATTATACTTCTCGTATGAATTTGTAGTGTTTCCTATACCTGTAAATGGATCTACCTAATCTTCTATATAAAATTTCAGCCCTCAAAGCATCTCTTGTAAGACCTTCCTCACTCCTCCTTGTTGCCCATATGCAATGTCCAAATGTGAAGGTGTAAAATATCCAAAACAAGTCTCAAATGGGGACTTTCTTGTAGAAGTGTGGACTACTTTGTTTTAAGAATTTTGTTTATACCAAATTTTCATCTCAGACCTTCGAATGCTTCTATTTGTATCCCCTTCCAAAGTCCTATTGAATACTTATGTCTGCTCATCTGTTTGTGAATGGAATTTTATAGATTTGTTCAACTTTGTGTCCTTCTTCTCCCACAATGTAGTCCAAAATACAATGAGAAATATTGTATCCCTATCTGAAATGATGCTCCTTGGTATCCAAAAGTGCACCCAGACCTATCCAAAGAACAATTTTATTGCTTCTTGCCAGCTAATGGTATTTTTACAAGGCATCAAAACACACATCTTCCTAAACCTTCCAACTACCATGAACAGGTAGTCATTCCCCTTCCTAGTTTTCAGTAAACCTCCCACAAAGTCAATGGAAATGATTTCCAAAGGATTAGTAGGTAGATGTAAGGGATGATATAGACCATGTTTCCTATTGCTAGGCTTGTTGATATAATAAAGCATACATCGTCTTATGAACCTAGCTACTTGCTCTTACATCTTGGGCCAATACACATACCTCTACAAGTTAGCCATGATCTTCCCTACACGAAAGTTCCCTACAACCTTAAAGGTATGAGATACTCTGATCAACTGCAATTACTCCCCTTTAAGAACACATAAATTATCTAGCCTACAGAGTAATCCATCCTGGAGATGGTATTCAACCGTGTTATTTCCATCGTGAACATGACTATGAATCTGCAACTACTGATACACCTCCTTGAAGTCCTAATCTTCTAAATATGCCTTTTTGTATGTATCATGGATGAATGGCTCCATGTGTGGTCCGTAAACTATCCTAGATATTCCACTGGATGGTTCATCACAACAAATCTAATAATATTTTATTAAAACTCTGAAAATTCTACACTATTACAATTTATTAAACTTTAAGATCTGTGGATTTAACTATAATTAGTGCATGCATGTGAATAGAAATTATCTAGGAAAGTAGAGAACGAAAAAATAAGCACACACACACACACACAAAAAAATATATATATATGCTCTCTAGGAAACCCTTTCAGGAGAAAACCCAACTGGAAGGTGAGGCCTCTTCACTCTCATTCTCTGTCTAGAAATATGGTTGCAGGTATAAAGAAGTAATGTTTGTGTCCCATGGGCTGCTTGGGTGCACAAATCCTATCTGTGTGCTCTACCTCATATCTCTCCTGGTTATCTTTTCTCAATGATGGAACAAAATTCTCTCGAAAGAATGGAATGCCTCTTCCTCCTAGTGGCCCAGTTATAACATAGCTCGATAGCCTACGAGTGGTTATGTTTGACTTCAACAACTCTTAACCAGAGGTACAAAATAGGATCTTCTAGATTCTTTTACATCACAAACAGGTGGCTAGCCCCTTTTCCATGAATAATTGAGGGCTGATGTGGCATCCTCTCAAACTATAGGTGTGAAAACGGGAAGGTTAAATTCTGAGTGGAATAACTTTTGCATATAGACTCGGATTAACGTGCTTCTTGCATCGTTGGAAAGGTCTTTTTGTGTATAATAACATGAAAATGTGCGGTGCTAAATTGGTAAAGTTTTACCCCCAATAAATGTCATTTGATGCCTCAAAACACTCCCAAAAGGTTTCATACTTTGTTTCATCAAACTGAGCCCCACTGGTAAAAATAGTCCCATGAGCTGATTCCTCCACTTTTTCCACTCCAAATACATTGAGATGGATGACGAACAATATAATGATCCAATTCAGATAAATGTGCATAAGAGTCCCCAAAGTTGTAATCTTCGATGAGGGTGGCCTTGAAAGCATGTCGGCCAACTTGTTGGTGTAACCCTTCTTATACTTGATCACCAAATGACACTCTTGTAAAAATCCCATACACTTGTAATGTATGGTCCATTGTAGCTTACTCTAGGCTTGCAAGTACTGTAACAACTAGTGATACGTGTGAAGTACTATCTCCTTTCCCATCAAATAGTGCTTCCACTTCTTCATAGCTTGCACCATGGCATAGAGATCCTTGTCGTAGGTAGGGTAGTTAAGGACTACCCCATGAAATGCTTCATAATGGTAGCATACAGGCCTTCCTCCCTGCATCAAGCCAACTCCCATAGCATACCCACTCGCATCCATCTCCACTTCAAAGGGTCGCTACAGTTTTGGTAATGTCAGAATTGGTGCTTGGCTGATCTTCTTCGTTAGCTCTTCCAAAGCCCTTTGTTTACCTTTTCCCCATTGGAAACTCTTGCCACTTGCTGTTATGGCATGGAGTGGTGTTACTACCACTAAAAATGAGACTATTAACTTCCTCAAGTATTCTGTTTCCCCAATAAAACTCTTGATCTCAGAAAAATTAGTAGGCACTGGCCATTTCATGATGGCCTCCATCTTGGAAGGATCTATCTTCATTTCTCCTCCACCAATCACATACCCCAGATACACCAAAGAATGTTTCACAAAATCACACTTCTTGAGATTTTCTAGTAGTTGGTGCTTCTTCTATGTTTCCAGCACTTGCATCAAATGTGACATATGCTCCTGCTAGGTATCACTATATACCAGTTTATCATCCAAATAGACAATAACAAATGGATCTATAAAAGAGCACAACACATCATTCATTAATCTCATAAATGCAGTTGGTGCATTAAATAGGTCAAAATGGCATGAATAACCACTCATACAAACCTTGCCTTGTTTTGAAGGTGGTTTTCTAGGTATCTTCTTCTTTAACTTGAACCTGGTGATATCCAGACTTCAAGTCCAACTTGGTGAAGTATTTTTCTTGAGCGTGATTTTGTTCAACACCCTGTAATCTATACACATCCATCAAGTCCCATCCTTCTTTGGCACAATGTTGATGGGTGACCCACATGGAGGTGTACTTGGTTGAATAAAACCCTATTCCAACAACTGCTACAACCGTTTCTTCACCTCACTTGCTTCTACAATAGACTTCTTGTACAATCCAATATTTGGCAATGGGGTTTTGGAAATAGCTATATCTCGTGCTCCACTTCTCCTTTAGGTGGTAACCCTTTCGGCTCTTAGAACATATCCATGTATGCCTATAACAACTAGTCTAATTGTTGTCTTTGTTTCTTAGTACACCCCTCCAGAGATGCCTTTCCTCTTATTGACTCATCTTTAGATTGACTTTCTCTTAAAAAAATAAAACATACTTCTTTCTGGAACTGATCAATTTCTTAGCTTGGTTGGCACTTACTAGTGAAATTTTGACTTGCCTTTGTGCGTAGTGATGATCAACAATTTTCCATCCTTGATGAGACGGTAGTGATTGGCTCTCATCATGGATATTTCATCATGCATGTACATGTATGGACTCCCAAACACGACTCTACATACATCAAGAGGAACCACATCTAGGTTTACTTTAACAATAAAATCAACGCTGATAGTGAATCTAATTTTACACTATTTTGTTACCTTCAACTCTTCATCCTTATTAACCCATCCCAATGGATATGGGTTTGGATGATCATGAACTTCCAGCACCAACTTCTTGAGCAACTATGTTGGAATGAGATATTCCTGTGATCCTGAGTCAAATAGAGCATCAATCTTTGTCTTCTTGACCTGTATATTTATATGGAAGAGTTTGGTCATTTCTTTCTTTTTCTTGTTGCTGAAGGCTACTCAAATTCACCTCCTTTTGCACTAACGTGCAAATGTTATTCTCATCCATGTCTGAGTTTCTTTCAACTTGGTTGCTAGAATATGTAGCCATGATATTCTTATTATTATTATATTTCTTCTTGTTCTTCAGGTTTAGCTCTGGATGCAACTTCCAACACTTCTCCTCTATATGGCCATCAATGTTGCAGTGGTTGCAAGGATCTTTGCATTATTGTGTTGTGGCCATCATATTTTTATCTTCCCCCCCTTTAGCTTCTTCTCCTCCTCCTTACAATATTCTTGTTTCTCCTTATGCTTCGTTCCACTTGAAAGCACTCTTTTCAGGCCTACGTTTTCTAGGTGTTGTGCCTATACACAAACCTGATCTATCAATTTGAGCTTGAACAACATCACTTTCTCACACATATGGCGGTGCAGACCCTCCAAATACTTGAGGGGTACATCTAGGTTCTTTGGAGAGATACCCAAAATTATAGCCATCTTCCTGAATTTTGTGGTGTACTCCATAATGCTTTGGTCCGACTTTTGCGTGATGTAATTCCATAGGATCCACTAGTCCTCCACATACCTAATGGGATAAAACTATGACTTAATGAGGGTTTTGAAATCTTCTCACTTAGTGACTAGAGGTTCTCCCTCCAGCCTTAGGGTTTTCATGTGGCTATCCCACCAAGTCAGTGCATGGCCCTCTAATTTCGATTGTGCGAATGAGATCTTTTTCCCTTCCCTGATCTGATGGACACTAAAATAATATTCCAGGTGCTGCAACTAGTGGTTCAACATTAGAGCACCTATCTGATTGTGGTACAAATTCATATCAAATTTTTCTTTCACTTTGAACAAGGATTGGTTCACGACACTTGAAATGGGTTGATCTTTTCCAGGTTCTTTCTTTGGCTGGTTCTACGTGTCTTCCTAATCTCCCCACTCCCCTTCTAATTTTTCCTCCACATTCGAACCCCCATCTTCTCCAAATATATCCTTCTTATTGCTTAGGGTTTCCATGAGGAGCTTTACATTGCGGTTTATATCCCTGATTGGTTGTTCGAGCCACGCAAATCTCACCTCTCCAAGATCATGAGGTTTGTTTACAGATTCGTTGGCCATGATTAGGGTTTTGCAATTTTTGACCCCGCTGACCTAGATCACCTACAAATATCCACAAATACCCAAAGAAACCTACTCTAATACAAAATTATCCATAAACTTCTGTGGATATTCCACTAGACAGTTCGTCACAATAGATATGACAATATTAAATTAAAACTATGAAATTCTACACAATTACAATGTTATTTAATTTCTAGATTTGTAGATTTTATTGTAATTAGTGCATGCATGTGAATGTAAATTATGCAGAAAAGAAGAGAATGATAATATAAGCTCTCACACACACAAGACACAAGATATTCTCTATGGGAAACCATTTCGAGAGAAAACCTAGCTGGAAGGCAAGGCTACTTCACTCTCTTTCTCTTTCTGGAAATATGGTTGCAGGTACAAACAAGTAATTCATGTGGCCCATGGGATGCTATAGTGCACAAATCCTCTCTATTTTCTCTATCTCTGATATCTCTTGGCTATATTTTCTCAGCAATGGAACAAAATTCTCTCGAAATAATGAAATTCCTCTTCCTCCTTGTGGCCTGGTTATAACACAACCCGATAACCTATTAATGGTTAATTTCGACTACATCTGTAACAACCCTAGTTAAAAATCCATGTAAATATAAAAATATAAGGCCATAGTCATGGGACATGTATTCCAAGATGAATGGTGGGAAAAAAATCCTAGTGGGGTGTGACTTCAGTTTATTATGGCTAAGGAAATTGGCAAAGGAAAAGGCAAAGGCTTTGGAAAGGCATGAGGCATTTATTGGCATTTTATTTATGAAAATAAAGGAAATTAGGATAAAAGGAAGGTGAAAGGTCACAAGTTGCATGTGAGGAGAAAACTGGAGGAAAATAATGGAAATTGAAAAAAATAGAGGCCTCATTGATCAAAAGGCTTCTAAGGATCAGTTGACAAGATTTTTTGGATAGGTTTTGGTGGAGCTCCCTTCTATTCTCTCTTTCTCATACTCTTGGACACTTGATTTTTCTTGGAGCACTCTTGGAGGAGTGTGGCACACTTGGATGCTTGGATTAAGAAGGCAAAGCAAGGGCAGGAAAGTGTATGAGGACATCATTAGCAATAGCTAAAATGTGTTTTGATTGCAGGTATCGAGTTGCATATATGGTTTCCTTGCTAGTTTTGGCATGCCTGGAAATGCATGTGATTTATTGGTTATGATTTGTCATTGGCATGGAGGATTTCCTGTATTGAAAATGGATTTTCTTAGCCTTTCCATTTCCTGGACATCAATGGTGTTATGGTTTTTACTTTTGTTCTCTGGTTGGTTATCATGTTCCTTTTGTTGTGGGTTGAGTTATTAGTTCTTGGAGCCTTGGTTGGACAGACACTTTGGAAGCCTTGTAATGAATTTGGTCAAGTTATTAGTCCTGGAGCCTTGGTTTGGCAAATGCTCTCAAAGCCCTATAAAATCTTGGGTTGAGTTACTAGTCCTAAAATCATTGGTTGGAAAAACACTCTGTAATCCCTTGGTGGGGTGTGTTACTAGTCTTGGAAGCCCTAGTTGGACAAATGCTCTGGAAGCCTCGAAAAAACTGTGGTTTGAGTTACTTGTCCTGGAGCATTGGTTGGAAAAATGCTCTAGAGCTCAACAACAACCGTGGATTGAGTTACTAGTCTTGGAAGCCTTGGTTGGAGAAAACACTCTGGAGCCCTAGAAGGATTAGGTAGAGACTAATCTGGTGATGGCTTGTGATGTATGACCACGAGGTGGAATCACTGTTTGATGGATTGAGGTAGTTTGGCCTTTGGAAGTATTGGTTCGGTTTTCATGGATTTTTCCCTGAGATCCCACATTCATGCTTGGAGTATAACACAAGGGTGACTGGATGAAATAAAAATTTGGTTAAACCTAGTCTACGGTCAGGTGGTTCATGGATGTTCCAAACCTAGTTGGTCTTTGTATCATTAATATGAGGGTATTTCTCCTTATTAATTTAGGAGTATTATACTGGTTCATATGTGGATTATATGGTTGTTGTTTCCTTGGTATTTCTGTTGTTATTATGTTGGCTATGAATATGTATTATGACAGTGGTGATGTATGGCTCTCATCATGTTTTTACTTGTAAATGAATGAACAATGTATCGATGGACTAATAGATGATAATGAAGCTAATGTGATAAGGAAACAATGCCTCATAGCGAATCTTAGATAATTATGAGACCCCTATGCTCAACTCTACTATTAAGACCTATAGATTTCATATTTGTGATATGTTTGACGAAATGGCTGTCATGGCTAGTAGGGGTCCAATCTAGTCCTTGTCAATATTTTTGCAATTGTTCTGTTGTGTAAATTCATTTCTAAAGGTTTCATTGAGTTCTAGGTAGTGACTTCGGCTCTGGGCATGAAAAGTGGCACAAATCCTGGAGTCGTAGGCACAATAATGGGGAAACATTCCTTGGGTGCTCCCTTTCCCTTGCTGTGGGAGCTTCTATAGTGTCCTAGATGCACCCTTGTCCATATCAAGGGAGTGTCCAAGGGTTTGATGCACTAAAACTTTAGTTGGTCTCAAGGGTTGGTTACCTAAGTGGTTGGGATGGCTCCTAGGAGTTCTATTGTTGATGTGGTGTGTGATGTGTTCCACTGGTTCTACTTCCTTAACTGACACATAGGGAGTCAAATAATATCATAGTAACTTCTTGTCACAAATTTACCCTGGTTGGTCAGTTACTTGGGTAGATGTGGGAGGAGGGTGTTAAAGAGTGGTATGGGAGCATGGTTCACCCATCAGACTGGATGGGCGGTGTGTTGGTCATGCATTCATGTCAGTTGCATATGTGTTCCTTATGCTTGAGTCCTTGTGCTTGTTGCATTTGCATGGTGTTGATCATGGTTGCGGTGATGTCACCATGTGAAGGCTGATGTTGTTGTTGTTGGGATGCTTTAGTCATGAATGCATGTCATTTGCATATGCATTTGTTATGCTTGTCAGTGTCCATATGTTATTATGCATGCAATGTCATGGTTATAGTTATGGATGTATGGTAGGTTAAACATGCATTGTGAGGTCATTGTATGCATTTTAGGTCATCATGATGTTGTTGGTTGTTATGATGCTGATGTGTTGGCCAAGATAGAGTAAGAGATGTAGATCATGAGAATGATATTGCAACACTAAACTTCATAGTAAGAGAAGATCATTATACAAGTTTGTATGGTGGGCATGCAGGTATGTGGTTAATGGTTGTTATAATAATTAGGGTTACTTATATAATTGTCATTTTATTGTTGTTATGGTTACATGCATGATAAATGCTAGTTGATTAGTGTAGTCATATGCACATATGTCATATAGTCATGAATGATAATAACCTATTATTGTATGCATATGGTCATATGCATGGTGGTTATGTTCATTGTATTAAAGATATTGATGTTACATGTATCATGATAACCTAGATTGGTCTATGCAGATGATTATGGTTATGGTATTTAGGTAGGGTCGACTTATTTATGATAGTGTGTTGTACTAATCGAGAAAACTGTACATATGTGACTGCTATGCATGAATGGAAATTTTTTATGAGCTTATGAAGTGAGTATGTTAGCTAGTTATTGTTATGGATATCATGGACTTAGTTATGTTTGAGTTGATAAGTTGTGAAGTTATATCATGCTAATCTAGATTGATTGTGCAAACAATATAGCCTTCCCTGAGATACATTAAGGTAAGTGTTTTCTTATGTTGTCTATTTGGTGTTTGAATATTTGACTATGTCATTTATTTGGTGTTTGAGTGTTTGGTGTCTATTATGTTGTCTATCTTTTGTTTTAATGTTTGATTACTTTAATGATATGAATATGCGTCTACAAGATTTCTTGCCAAAATGATATCATTTTAAGATGGTTTTACTAATACACATGTGTTGAGACAACTGATATGTACTTGAGTGTAAGTAGGTGATAATTGTAGCCTTATGTATTATGACTGATGAATGTGAGTTGATTATTGAGTATGACATGGTTGTTAGAATTGGTAAAGGTTTATTTAAAATTAATATACATGATGTCTTAATCTTTGGAATGTGAGACTAACATGTGTGAGAATTTGCAAGGCAACATGCTTGGTATTAGCTTGACTAGGTAATAGTTGATGTGTTTATATAACTAATAATTGGGTGATGTGACAGTGCATAGGAGGACTAAATTTTAGTAAGGAAAAGGTAAAAGAAAAGAATTGGGTGAAAATTTCCTTTGGCTATGTTTGGAAACCGCAATTCCAAACTAATGAGTGATTTGCATACAAGAAGTCTTCTTAACATTGAATTTGTTTGACATTATGAGGATATGTGTTATATTCGTAATACGTATTTGACAAGTATGACAATGAGTTCTAGTTATGGATAGATTCTTCAAAGGATTGGAGTCCCTTGAGAGATGGCATGGACATGTTCAATTGCAAGAAACATGCTTGGAACAAAAAGGTAAGGTAACTGTTGGACACCTAATCCTAAATGGGTTAGTGTAGAAGCTAAATAGACTAAGTAGTCCAAGGGACCTTGGGATGTGAATCCCAACAGTCACCACATGTACTATAAATATGTATCATTTGTGAATAAAAATTGAAATGCATGCTTTATCATTTATAGCTTTCTCGCTCCCCATGTGTGTTTGACATGGTATCAGAGCCATGATGTGTGGCCTGTGTAGTTGCCTTGAATAGTGCTGGCCTAGTCTTCTGTAATGCTCCATTAATTCTGCCATCCCTGCGCTCTGCTCCATATTCCATTACCTGCTCCATACAGTACACTGCCTCTACCACACCTGCGCTGCACCTGCGCTCTGCTCCATATTCCATTACCTGCTCCATACAGTACACTGCCTCTACCACACCTGCGCTGCACCTCATTATTAAACGCTGGTGACATTACTGTATGTTGTTCTGACATTACTGAAACACTGCTGACAAGAACGCTTGAAGGAAATGGTAACGCTGCCTGAAATGGCGACAACGCTGTCTGTATCGGAGCACCACGAGCCTGAACGCTGGAGTTTGACATTGTAACGCTGCCTGAAGGAAAACGCAGTTTAAAATTATTGAAACGCTGGTATGTACTGTTTAACGCCTGACAGTAATTAAGGCTCTGCAATTGGTTTCTACATATTTGGTAGACAACATGCCATTGAAGAAGAATCATACGGCTCAGATACTCAAAGCAAACAGTGAATGGATTCCGGAAAAATCTGAAAATATCAGAGGGGCGAAAGATCAATGGTCTCCTGAAAACTGCCAGTTATATTTCTTGCTTTTTCCGTTCGTGGGTATGTTGTAGAATGTTTAGAGATGTATTTCACAGGTCTGCTTTGGTCTGAAAGGGTTTTATGAAAAACTATTTCTCAATAATAAGGGTTGCCTGTGGCACGGTCTTTCATTATGACAAGAGTCTGTAAATTCTCTATACTCGATGAAATACTTGGTGAAATTCGTTGATGTCGTTTCCTTCGATAGACCACCAATAAAGATTTTCCCAGGACTGGAAGTGTCTCTGGAAGCAGCGTTGTTCTTCTGCTCCTGTGCGGCATCGTTTTCTTGGGAATTATCGTCTTTTCCATTTTGGGTATCGCCGTTGGATGGCGATTGACCTGCTTCCTCTGCCTTAGATGACCATCATTCATCTTCAAAATATCTCGTGCCAGATGCCAAAGTTTTGAAGATGCGTGAATTTTATAGAATATATGCACATGGGATGCGTGTATATGAGTGAATTCTATACATGTGGACAGAGCGGATGAACCAGAGATCATTGATCAAAGGGCGTGTGCGTATGGATTTATTGGATCGTTGAAGAGGTTACGTGGTGTAACACACTGATGTGTTAAAGAGGTCCGAAGCAAATTAGTTTAAACATAACCGTTAAGAGGTCCCAAGTGAAATTTTATTGATGTATTAGTAATGGTATCAATGCGTTCCATCAGTTCCCGATTCAATGCGTTATATGTTAAATGTTAACATATAAGTGGTATATGAAACGCTGCTAGCGGTATATGTTAAATGCGAACGCTGTCTGACATTTGTATAGACTTTGAAAACTGTAAAGAGAAATATTTAAACGAATGGCTCCTGACATGTGCGCAATTGGTGTATGTGTTAACTGTTGATGCATGGCTCTATGTGATAGAGATCGCCCTGAATCGTTTGTTATAAAGGTGATTCCCTTTGTAGATATACCGCTGAGAGCAAACCTGTCCTCACAAAATTATTGCGTTCCATCTCAGTTATGATTGAAGCTATCTGTTGTGTGCGTATGTGCATCGGTTTCGAAGGTTACCATGTGCGTTTTCCCACCTGTGCAAAAGTTGGCCGTGCTCACCTGCTGGCTGCCTTGAGCAAATCAAACGATCGAATCCCGCTCCAGGTCTTCCAACGACATTAACAATCTCAGCCAATCAAAGACAGTAAGCAGCAAGCTCTTCGATTGTTTTATGATGGTTAATGCTTCGATTGCCTCAGAGATTAATACACATAATAAAAGCCAGCAGGACACTTGGATTACGCATCAGTTTTTTATGGTTAATCGTGCCCCAGACTTTGCTTCTTCGCTGCCATTTGAAGAAATTTGTTGTCCTGTGAACCAGTGAACCAATGACAACAACGCTATGATGTGATGACTTTAGGGGATGTACAAGCTCTACGAACTCCCAATTGGCACTACGCACCACTTAGAACAACTTTATTTTGAGGATGAAAATATCATTGCATTCGACGCTCTGATTTGAGTGATTATGTTACATTAGTTCATGTGTTGGTATACACTTGGTTTATATGAATAAAGTTCTGCCTTACCAAATCTCCAGTGTTGATGCGTTGATTCATTACGTTTTGACTAATCTCCAACTGCCACTTCTTTGATAAAGCCTCCAGATTAGTAGCTACATCAACTGACTTGAGATGGTATTTCAACATCTCTTAAGACCCTGATCTGAACTCTATATGGATCAAACCCGCTCTTGAGAGGATAATGACATTATATCTTTGAAGAAAAGAGGTATTGACTTGCTGATTCCAGAGTTGTTGATTCCTTGTTATATTCACTATTGCATAAGTATGTATGGTTCATGAAAGTAGTGTTCTTTTAGCATCACAGTGATTGCTGCTGGTTGATTGGAACATTGATTATTAAAGCCTAGAAAATGGCTTTAATTTATGATGTATTAGATTTATTAAATACGTTGATACAATCTAATGTTGATGACAAAGTGAAAATAAGCAAAGATTCTCTTTCAAACATTCAAAAATGTATACAAAATGCACAAGAGAAGATCGATTTTTTGCAGCTTGAATCACAGCTACAGCAAGAAGAGCTACATCAAAATAGACACCATTCTGAACCTGTTTTCGTTTAGAACATTGAGACAACCACCCATCAGCAGCATGTTACAGTTCATTCAGATTTAGTACCAAACAAAGTAGCAAGGTTACATGCAGATGCAGAAGTTCAGTCTGCACTTCCCAAGCCCATCATCAGACCTTGGGAACAGCTTGTCCACAACAAGCACAGAACCGGTCTTGGATATGACAAGGACTTGTACTTTCATATTCC
>APFE030467623.1:0-12319 GCA_000404065.3 Pinus taeda | reverse complement strand
CATCTACCATACTTTTGGTCATCCTTTCCAATTTAATGTCCTCCTCTTCTTTACCTACCTAACATGTCTCTTGGGCAAAGGTGCAGTCATAGGGACGTCCTCATTTCTAAACTCACTATTCTTACATATTTAAAGTATATAAAATAGAAAATTGTCTAATAAAATTTGTGGGGCCTTGTGACACAGTTACCTATAATAAAAGACAGACGAACTGACCAACGAAACGTTAGAAATTGTGAGTCACCCATATGAAACGTGTTGGTGCACTAACCTTGATAAAGTGTGATTCACCTATATGAAAAGCGTTAGTGCCTTTTTTTGCTGTTTAAAATAAAGTAGTAATAACGTTTTCCCCAAGAATTAACCCGTCAAAAAAACGTTCTCTACATTCCAAAACGCATCATAAAAAAACGTTCGTTTAAAAAATTTTAACGTAAAATAAGTTCCAAATGACTTATGACCGTTAAAATGCCCGTCAAATTCCAATCCTGGGCCCAGGTACGAAAAGGGTTTAAAGGCGGCTGGATAAGTGAGTACTTAGGACTCAGAGGCCCTTATTCAGGTCGAAGCATTATAAGAGACGGTTACGAATGGAGTTGTCTATAATGCGATTTTTTGGAGATTTTGGTGACGGAAACTGGCGGAAGGTTAAATCTTGATTTGTTGCAGTTAAAATGGTTTTTCACTGTATATTTGGATCAGCACTCTGAAAAACCCCTGGACGTTTTGATTGTGCAGAAACTAGCTATCAAATTTACGATTCCAATAAATTGCTGTGAAATTTTGACCAAAAAAACCATAAAAACACAATGAATTGCCCCTCTCCCATTTCCTTACGGCTGGGTTTGATAAAAAGATTTGACAGTTCCCGTTAACTCGATCTCCATCTTCCATTCGTGCAGAGAATAATGTGAGGACTCTGACTATATAACTTTATCAAATAAATAAAAAATTTGTCATAATTATTTAGTTGTAAATCAGTAGTATATAATACCAATTTGATCGGAAGATCTACCATACCCAAAATTATCCCCCACTAAACTGAGATTAATTGCAAAGGCATTTACCAGTGATACTAGCGTGTTAGAGATTAATTGTAAAGGCATTTACTAGTTATATCAGTTTAGGCGAAAAGCTTATGATTCTTAATCATCTATAATTAGCTAGTATAATTGGTAAATGCTTTTGCAATCAATCTCTAATTTGATCTCGGATAATTTTATATCTGGTTTATCCTAACTTATTATTATTATTAGTATATAGTAATGGAATAATTATTATTTATTTGTAAACATTAATTAAATTAATTATTATTTTAATAACATAAAATTATTTATTATAAAAAGTAGAGTTTATTAAATTAAAAGTAAAAATAGTTATTATATAAATTTATATTTGATCCAAATTTTTATGGAGTAGAAATGAAATCTGTTAAAATATTAATAATATATAAATTTAGAAAGATACTTTTAAATTTTAAATTTTTATATATTAATATTGTGGTAAATATCTTTAACATCCTACGATATGAGAGAGATGATGTGAGGTAATTTTATGTTAAAATTTCAAAATTAATTAATGAAAAATAAAAAAATATGAGAACAATTTTATCACGTGTGTATATATATCCATTAATTAATGAAAAGTAGATAAAGAATAATATTGAATATGTTGTTCAATTAAAAATTTTAACAAAAAGTATATATACACATTTATATTTCACTTATAGACGACCTTTGGGGCACTCAATTTATATAGATTAAACAATTTAAACTCAAGTTTTTAAAAATCTTCATCCAATTATTGGTAATTGCAAAAAGAAATTAAGTGTAGAAAAAATTTAAGAAAACAAAAAAGGTGTAAGATTGGTTTAGCAAAAGAGTATTGTTAATCTGTAACCTACAGTAATGAATTGAGATTATTTTTTTGTAAATTCTACCTTGCTTCACATTGGGACAACAAACTCACCACAGTGACACCTCATTCCTCATTCCAATTAGAGTATGTTTTGTTTGTAGTGTAAAAATTGTATAAGATTATTTTTCAAAACATGAAACTAATAAATCATAGGTCAACTATTATTACATGTAAAATGTTAATGTTCGAGACACGATTGTCGTTACACCAAAACCCGTAGGTGTTAGTAAACAAACACATCATTTTATTTAAGCAGATGCCACAAAACACACGGGAGCATTGGATCAACACCGCCATTAACGAGGAGCACAAAAATCTCCCCCCTCAATGCGAGCCAGGTGTGTTTCGAACTTGAGACCTTTGGCTCTGATACCAGTTGTTAGTTCAAAGCATACATAACACACGACGGATTTATACTCAAAGACTTAGACGGAAATAGCAGAAAATAATTCACAGAGACAGACAAATGGAGAAACAACAAGATTACTTAGTCAGAAACAGCGGAATAGATAAAACAATCGCTGGAGAATAGAAATCACTTTGCATTACATAACAGGCTTGGGCCTTGGCTTGCTTTCCTTGGCCAGAGAAATTACAAATTTATAGAGGCAAAAGAAGGATCTAGAATCCTGTATGTGATTCAGATGGAGGTCTGGAATGATCTAGAAACTACTGGCGGTGTAGGAGGATCTAGAATCCCGCATGTGATCCTAGAAACTACTGGCAGTGTAGAAGGATCTAGAATCCTGCATGAATGTGGCTTCACACTTAACATTCTCCCACTTGAAGCCAAATAAGAGTGATCAAGTCACAAATAAGAGTGATCAAGTCACATCGAGTCCTACCATGCCTCTACATAACTCATGTTTATTTCATGGTAGAATCTTAGTGAGCATATCAGCAGGGTTCCTATCTGTATGGATCTTTTCCAAGGATAATTGTTCTTCCTCCACACATGCTGGATCCAATGGTACCTTAAGTAATGTGCTTTGGTTTTTGAATGAAAGCTCATTTTTTGCCAAGTGAATGGCACTCTGACTATCACAATATAACACATACTTGTTTGCTTTATTCCTATCTCTCCTAGGAATCGCTGCATCCACAACATCTCTTAACAAGCTTCTGTTGCAGCTTATGTACTCTGCTTCTGTTGTAGAGAGGGCTACTATTCTTTGTAGCCTTGACACCCAAGATACTGCTGCACCTACAAATGTATACAAATAACCTGTAGTGGACTTTCTGGTATCCATATCTCCAGCCATATCCACATCTGTAAATCCTTCAAGCACAATCTCATCATGACCAAAACATAAACAATAATGACTAGTACCCTTGAGATACCTTAAAATCCATTTTACTACTTGCCAATGTTGTTTTCCTAGATTGGTAAGGAACCTACTCACTATTCCCACTGAATATGCAATGTCTAGTCATGTGCATACCATGGCATACATTAAGTTGCCAACTACTGAAGCATAAGGAATCTTTCTCATCTCTTCTTTCTCCTTGTCATCACTAGGACATAATTCAGTACTCAGCTTGGAGTGGGCTGCAAGGGGTGTACCAACTGGTTTGGCATCCTTCATATTAAGCCTATCAAGCACCTTCTTGATATATTTTTCTTATGACAGCGACAACCCTTGTTTTCCCTGTCACACATAATCCGTATGCCCAATATTTGTTGTGCTGGTCCAAAATCCTTCATTGCAAATTTGCTACCCAAATATTTCTTAAACCTATTGATCTTATTCTTATCATGCCCAACAATCAACATGTCATCCACATATAACAATAATATGATATTCTTTCCTTGATCATACCTCTTGATATAGACACAATGGTCAGCTTCCAACCTCTAAAAACCATGTTCCAACATGAATGAATCAAATTTCTTGTACCATTGTCGAGGTGCCTGTTTCAACCCATAGAGACTCTTCTTCAACCTACAAACAAGGCCTTCTTTGCCTTTTTCTATGAAGCCTTCTGGCTGCTCCATATAAATTTCTTCCTCTAATTCACCATGAAGGAAAGTAGTTTTTACATCTAACTGTTCACATTTTAGGTCTAAAGCATCAACTAGACCAAGAACGACTCTAATGGATGACATTTTAACAATAGGTGAGAAAATTTCAGTGAAGGCAATACCTTCTTTTTGGGCAAAACATTTCACCACCAGTCTTGCTTTATACCTCTCCTTCTTTTTGTCACCTTCATGCTTGATCCTGTACACCCATTTGTTTTGTAGAGCCTTTCTACCTTTTGGGAGGTTTACTAACTCCCAAATTTTATTTTCCTGCAAAGAGTTCATTTCTTCTTCCATTGCTTTCTTCCATTCTTTACTATGCTCGACTTTATAAGCTTCTTGAAAATAATTAGGTTCACCTTCATCAGTCAACAAAATATAGTTTGAAGGAGGATATGTTTGTGAAGGCTTATGAGGCCTAGAAGATCTGTGAACCAACTGTGGTGGTGCATTATTAGGTTGAATCTCCTGTAAAGGTTCCTGCAAGATTCCTTCTTGTTGTTGTTCATTATTTTCCACATGTTGTTCTTCATGCTCTTGAATTTGCTGTTCATTTTCTTGTATTGGTGGTATGTTTTCCTACTACTCTTCAAACCTGTCAATAACCTTCTTAACCTCCAACTCACCCACAGTCCTCTTGAACATTTCTGACTCATTAAATATAACATCCCTGCTTCTAATAATTTTATGTTTGACTAGATCCCACAGACGATAACCAAGATCTTCATCCGCATATCCCAAAAAAATGCATTTCATAGATTTATCATCTAGCTTAGTTCTATTTTCCTTGGGAATATGTACGAATGCTTCACATCCAAAGATTTTCAAGTGAGAATAATTCAAATTCTTACCAGTCCAAACTTCTTGAAGGATACTGCCATCCAAGGCTGTAGTTGGAGATCTATTTATGAGGTAGCAAGTGGTCCTGACTGCTTCAGCCCAAAAATTCTTCTTCAAACCGGAATTGGACAACATACTTCGCACCTTTTCCATAATGGTGTGATTCATCCTTTCTGCAACACCATTTTGTTGAGGAGTACCAGGCACATTCTTCTCATGCTTTATGCCAAACTTGTTACAATATTCCTTAAATGCATTTGAGCAATATTCTCCACCATTATCTGTTCTTAAACACTTCAGCAATTTGTTAGTTTCTCTTTCAACAACAAAATGGAATTTTTGAAATATTCCAAACACTTCACTTTTATTTTTCATAGGATATGCCCAAACTTTCCTGGATGCATCATCTATAAATGTTACAAAATATGATGCTCTTCCTAATGATTTGATGTTAACAAGCCCAAACACATCCGAGTGTACCAATTCTAACACATTTTCCTTTTTTCATGGCCACCTCTAAGGAATGAAACCTTTCTTTGTCTACCATATATACAATGCTCACAAAGATCAAGATTGTAGGATTTTAAACCTGGTAATAATTTTTTATCAACAAGGATTTTTAAGCCCTTCTCACTCATGTGACCCAAACGCTTATGCCACAGATCTGCTGAATTTCCTTCTTTTGTGGTAGCAGCCAAATCTAATTTTCCTATCAATGTCTTCAATGTGTATAATGTTCCTGTCTTGGGTCCTTTGGCCATGACCAATGCACCTTTGCTAATTTTCCAGCCTCCTTTTCCAAAGCTTGTCGAATAGCCTTCATCATCCAGTCATCCCATAGAGATTAAACTCATGCGCATTTCTGGTACATGCCTGACCTGTTTCAAAAATATATCTTGTCCATCTTTCATCTTGATCTGGACATCTCCCACTCCAACAATACTACAAAAATGATTATTCCCCAAATGCACTCTACCATAATCACCAGGATTATATGAAACAAAACTATCTTTGCATGGGGTTACATGGTGAGATGCCGCAGAGTCAAGGATCCAATCAAAGCTATTGCTAGATGTATATACACATGCATCCTCTATTGAAACAGTAAACAACACATCACCATCTGTGGCTACAACAGTAGTCTCACCTTCATTTGTGCTAGATGACTTGTGATTTGTACTAGACGGTCTCTGATCCTTTTTTCCTTTCTTCCAGAATCAACATTCTTTCTTCATGTGCCCAGGTTTGCCACAATGAAAGCAGATGATCCTTCCTCTCCTTGATTTTGATCGGCCTCTCGATCTTGATCACCCTTGCCGGCCTCGATCTATTCTCCTACCACGATCAGCTAGAGCTAGAGCCTCCCCTCCCTGGTTTTCCGCAATTGACTTGCGTCGTAGCTCCTCATTCATTAAACTGTTGCTAACATCATCAAACTTCAGGGTCCCTGTAGTTGTTGAAGTGCTTATAGCTACAATTAAATTTTCCCAGTTGTCTGGCATAGAACACATTAGCAAAATAGCTATAATTTCATCATCTAAAATGATTTTAACAGAGGCAAGTTTATTAGTAATAATATTAAATGCATTCAAGTGCTCAGCAACTGAAGCACCCTTCTTCATTTTGAGATTATAAAGCTTATTCATCAAGAACAGTTTGTTTGATGTTATGTTCTTCTCAAATAGATCATGGAGCTTCTTCCATAATCCTTCTGTCGTCTTTTCTCTAGACACATTGAAATAAACATTCTTTGCTAAATATTGGCGGATTGTTGCAATCGCCTTTCTATCTATCTTATTCCACTCTTCATTTGTCATCGATGAGGGTTTCTTTGTTGTGCCCTCAATTGGCAAATATTGATATTTTAAAATCAGTATATCCTCCATCTGTGATTTCCATAGGGAAAAATTAGCCCCGCTCAACTTCTCTACATCTGTAACTGTTGTCTCCATTTTCAATCAAATTCACGCCCCAAAACACAAAAAACTCCACTTAAAAATAAAACTTTAATTATTGCTCTTTAAAATATAGTAATAATGACCTTCCTCCTTTTAAAATACCCTTTTCAAAATTTCTGCTCCTTTCTAAAATATATTTTTCAAAATTCTAACCTATAATTATATATGTTTCATAAAAAAATATAAGAACATATATAATGTTTAACCTTTTCACATTTCACACATACATATGTTGGTTTGAGAAAAAAACCTTGATGTATACGTGCAAGATTGATGTAAAAAAACTTACGAACACCACATTTCAACTCCAATCTCCACGGATCTCCACTTTTCAAACTCTAGAAACACGTTTCAACATAGGTCCACGACCTTGTTTTTTTTGCAACAACTGTCTTTTAGTTCCAACATTCCTCAGCTATTTCCTGGACAGATCCTTCAACAGCTCCAGGAGTAACAACCAACGTATTAACGAACGCTGCCACAACAAGGCAATGGCACTAAGCGGCTTGCACGGTGGATATTCGAACCCTACCTCTAATACTAGTTGTTAGTTCAGAGCATACATAACACACAACGGATTTATACTCAGAAACTTAGATGGCAATAGTAAAGAATAATTCACAAAGACAGACAAATGGAGAAATAATAAGATTACTTAGTCAGAAATAGCGAAATAGATAAAACAATCACTGGAGAACAAAAATCACTTTGCATTACATAACAGGCTTGGGCCTTGGCTTGCTTTCCTTGTGCTTTCCTTGCCTAGAGAAATTACAAATTTATAGAGGCAGAGGAAGGATCTAGAATCCTGTATGTGATTCAGATGGAGATCTGGAATGATCTAGAAACTACTAGCAGTGTAGGAGGATCTAGAATCCTGCATGTGATTCTAGAAACTACTGGTAGTGTAGAAGGATCTAGAATCATGAATGAATTTTGCTTCACACTTAACAGTTAAGTGAACTTGGAATTGGAATAGTTACAAAAAAAAATGTTGCAAGAAGGTGTGAGGTAAATTTTATCAAAGTAAAAAAATAATTACTATATTGCAGTTAAAAATGCTTTTGTATGAGTTAAATTTATGATATATAAATTAACATAGATCCATCTTAACTTGGGAGAGATGGATAAAATCTCTGGAGGCACAAACCTCTTTTTTGAGTGCAAAAATTGAGAAAATATTTGCACCTCCAAAGATTTAATGGATTCAATGTTGATTATATTTAAATATAAAAATTTTAAAATACATAAATATAAAATGATCAAATTATATAATAAATAAATCTAATTTATAAAATTATTATTTATATTTTATATGTGTTTCATATTTTTAATATATAGAGTATTCTTTTTTAATTATATATTTATTAATTATAGTTGAATATAAGTTGTGAAATATTATAGTTACACTAATAAATGTGCTATGATTTTTTAAAGAAATTGTTTATAATTTTATTAATAAAACAAAATTATAATACAATAAATTGAATTGATTCATCTCATTATTTTTATTTCAAAATTTGTTTGTGACTTTCTAAGTAAATTAATTTAAGAAATTGAGATCCATAAACATTTAACCCAAACCTAGCCTAGACCACTAACTCTTAACATAATTAGATTTGTGCCCACATAATTTAAACCTAAAATCTTAACACAAAATTTTTTAACAATACACCCTATCTTCATTATTTTTATTATTACTTTATCGTTTTTTTAATTAAATACACATTAAATTAATTTTTTTTATTTTTTCATATAACATTTCACTACCGCTTATCTAATATATCATTAGAACATTTCCTCCTTACCAAACTATAAAACAGCTCATGACACATGTAATTATTAATTACTATCTATAATCTATAAATATACATTAACTTAAGAAAGGTGATATCAAATCACTTAAAATAATCTATTAATAAAAAATGAACCTACCACAATTTAATGGATGTCAAACAATCTCATAATTTATGCTCAAGGTCTCCAACTTTTCTTTATGACTAAAGACGTAAAACATGTGCTTCGGTCTCACAGTACACAGTTGAACTTACCATTCAAACCCTAAGACTGAATTAGAGATATTGAATGTTTGAATAAGGAATTGCTAAATCATTTACAAACACCCAACTCTTCACATGTTTCGGTTTCAAATTAAACAATGGATCGTCTCATTCAAATTAAATTAAATTAAATATTGTATGTTTGAACAACGACTTATGTTGACTAATATATAATAAAGCAAGAACGAGGACCCGCGTAGTACTAACTCCTCTTTGGGAGAACCTCATGGGACGTTGAACAGGTGATGTTCTAAGCAAAATACGCCGTTCGTGAACCACACTAAGTATTTATCAAATGGGACGCGTTTACTTCAGCTTTTTTTGTATGGATCAAGTGTGGCTTCCGTGTAACTTGGAACTAAGTCAATTCTCGCTAACTAATGGTGAAACCCTAGGCCTAGATACCATTCTCCCATGTCATTGCATGAAACTTGAACAGTGAAAACACTTTATCGATGCTTTGAGGCACTCACTCTACCCACTATCCAAGAAACTCTTAGTAATATGTTCAGAACATTTTGAGCAAGTTGCACTCCATACCCTCATGCTATTTGGGCCATTCTTATTAGCCACATTACATGGAACCTAGTCAATACCCTTGACTTAGAGAGAAATTCTACCCTGATATTACAACATCAACACTCCCTCTCAATGAGGCAGGCATTCTCAACCACCCCAAGTTTTACCTGAAGTATAAAAACTTCATCCAAAAAAGAGGCTTTATGAGAATTTCAACAACTTGATTGTTTGTAGAAATTTATTGGAGCCTCACTGCTCCCTTTTGTACCTTGTATTGAATGCAGTGGCACTTGATCTCAATGTGCTTCAACTTGTCATCGAGGTCGTCTCCAGAACCTGATTTAAAATCCTGTGAGTAGTTTCCATAGCCACACTATTTCACAACTCACCAGAGTAGCTGCAATATGCTCAATCTAAAGAGTGTTGAGTGCAACAGATGTTTGCTTCCTACTTTCCCAAGATATAATAGAGATTCCCAAATTGAAGAAACATCTTGATGTGCTCTTCTTGTCTTCGACACTTCCTACCAAATAAGAATTTGTGTATCCCTCTAGCTATACTCCACCACTTGAGACATATCTCAATCCATAACTAATTGTTCCATGCAGATATCTCAACACATGCTTTGTCGCAATGCAATGTACATGCCTAGGTTCCACCATGAACTCGCTCAGAGTGTTCACTGTCAAGTAAATACCAGATCTAGTATTAACCAAATACATCAATGATCCAATCAATTATCGATACATAGAGGGATTCAAAAAATCCAAATCATAGCCTCTCGGCTTCTTTAGATTAGTCACCATAGGAGTGGCCATGGACTTACAGTCCATCACCCCAAATATTTGAAGGATATTAATAATAATATACTTTCCCTTGACCAAGGAAGATTTTACCAAGTTTCTACCACACTTCCAATCCCAAGAAGTAATGTATCAAACCTAGATCCTTCATCTTGAACTTAGAGTTCAACTCCCTATGACACTGATCAGTGAGATTTTTTGGTCCGGTCAAAAACAAGTCACCAGCATATAACAACAAGATCATAAGCTCACCTTTAACAACGTTGTAGTAAATATTTGGATCAACGTGACTCTTGGCAGTATTTAAATTGTCCTGGTATTATTTGATAAGTGATCTTGTTACAGGGTATGAGGGTATCTTACGAGAAAAATAAGAAATCTTGTATATTGTAGAAGGAGGAAATAAAGCCTTATGATCATAAGGACGGAATGAAAACAAGCATTAATAATCAATATACTAGTCATTTGAAGAGAAAGGTGCCTCAACCAATAATTATTTATTAAATTTCACACTTCATCAATATTGCGACAAAAATTTAATCGTCACAACATATTTTGTTAAATAGTTGGGTCTATCAATCTTTTGATGGTATTCCCCACAGGGCAACATCACAACTATGACATTTGCGCAACAACATATTTTGGAAAATTAGTGGGTTTTGCGATGGTTTCTCACGATCACAATATCGCAACTATGAAACTAACGTACTTTGTAAAATTAGTTCCATTCTCAGTCTTCGAACGACATTTCCCACGACTTCAACGACAAAACTATGGTGCCTTAATCGCAACATAATTTGTAAAATTCCTTATATCGTGGGTCTTGTGACGGGCATTCCCATGACCTCAATGTCGCAACTACGACAAGAACGTCGCAACATAATTTATAGAATTGGTGGGGTCGTCGGTCCAGCGATGGTCGTTCCCACTGAAAAAAAAAAGTCACAGCTATGACATTCTCGTGACAGATTAGCAGGGTACTCAGTCTTGTGATGACCATTCACATGCTTAAATGTTGCAACTATGTTAAGTTTATGTCAGTATTTCGACACTTGTTTCGATGGCACAAGCAGTCTATCTTCAAATGAATTGCGATAATGATTATCGTCGACACGCTGACACCACAAATGGAAACAACAGTTTCTGTCAAACTTCCAATGATAATGGATATGTCAAAAATATGACCATAAAATGTTCAATGTTTCATGAAATCTCTCTTTCATCATTATAGCTACGAATGATCATCTCAAGAAAGATAAAGAACTGTTGAAAAGTGGCTCAATATTTAGGAGTGACGAAGATGATCAAATCTTCTCTGGGAGAAAAATGTGACATCATCCAAATATGCGACCGCACTATAACCAATTAATCCTAAAAAGCGATGTCCATATCCTGTTGAAAAAGTAATGGTGGTTGATATGGAATCCACTCGAATATATCATGTTGGTTAATATGGTAGGTCAAATTATGAGGGGCATAACTTATAAAAAAATTGATTAAAGTGATTTTTGAACCATTGGAAATATTTTGGTGTGTAGAAAAACTTTTAAGGTGTTGGAGCCAAAGTCACAAATTATTTACCCCAAAAAGAGTCATTTGATGCATATCTTTGAAAGTTCCTAGACCCCAAATCGTTGAACTAGGATTTGTCCCTAAAATGGGCCTTACTAGGAAAATTTTCCAAACTTCCCACTCAAAGTACTAAGATAAATGTCAAATTATATAATTAATGATTCCATATCAATAAGTTTTACCTTCTTGTTCAGACATGGGTAGAAGTTTTTGCATGGAGAAGTTACAAAATTAATTGGCTTTCAATCAATTGCACCTTAAATGGATGGAAGCACACAAATGAGGCAGATACACTCTTGTACCTTAAGAGGGGAGTACACAAATGAAGACAAAAAATGACCTCCTTGGCACTTTTAGGGGAGAGTATATTGTCAAAATGTATCGTGGTAAACTCTTATATATCCATATCGAAATAATACAAAAACATAGATCAACGCCTTGATAATAAGTCACTTCAAGCAGGAAACCTCCTTTTACATCACATAAATGAACAATTATTGGATGATTCAAATGGAAAGACCTGCTTGATATATATAGGAGTCAAAAGGGTGAAAATATAATTACGGCCTACATAACAATAATAATGTAATGACACAACAATAATAATAGTGGGCTTTTATGGGTTAC
>APFE030467616.1:96702-112144 GCA_000404065.3 Pinus taeda | reverse complement strand
TTGCCATCAAATATATGAATGGAGTGACCTTGCTGGCGGATGTGGACCAAGGACAACAAGTTTCTCTTGAGCTGTGGGAGATATAGGACATGATGCAAAAGAAAGTCTGGAAGACCAGGCAGTTTAAGCCTGATTGTGCCAAGCCCTGATGGCTTGATTTTTGATTGGTCTGCAAAGTACACTGCTCCATCAACATTGTCAGTAAATTCTTCAAAAAAATCTTTTCTATGAGTCATGTGGCAGGTTGCTCCTGAATCAAGCAACCAATCATTTTTCCAAGAAGCAAGTGAAGTGTTAAATAAATCTTCATTTACTCCAATATTACATTGTGCCACAACATAGTGAGCGGATTTAGGTGCTTTACCTTTGTCTGTATCATCAATTTTACCTTTTTGTCGGTTTCTTTGTAGCTCAATTTTGTCCCATGGTAACTTACATGTAGAGGAATCATGTGGTCCATTTCTTTTGCAGCGTATGCAGTGCAAATCTGCCTTTTATCCTTGAGAGTGTCTACCCCCCCACCTCTGAAATATCTTCCTCTTCCTCTTCGACCACCTCTTCCTCTTGAAGAATCTTGAGCAGGATGCTTTTCTTTATGAGCAAGGCACACAACCTCTTCAGAAGATTCAGGGGCTGCCTTCTTTCCAAAAGCTTTCTTTCTTTTAGCAAATTTTTTCACAATAGAGTCAAAGGTAATGTCTTTAAGATTTCCAATTGCTTGAAATGACTCAAGATAATTGGAGTAAGTAGGATAAAGCGCCTTGAGAAAATCGATCAGAGGAATATCAAAATCAATTTTAGTGGCTTGGATATCATGCATTATAGACTTTACTTCAGATGCAAGAGCAAGAGGATCATTCTTTTGCAGTTCAAGAGTGAAGAGTTTAATCATGAGTTGAACAACTTCAAGTGCAGAATGTGAGTCATAGAGTTCTATCAACTTTTGTAAGGCTTTGAAAGCAGTTGAAAATGGCATAATATGGTGACTCACCTCTTCACTTACAGATGTTGCAATTAATGCACAGGCTTTGCTGTTCTTGTTTTCCCAAATGGCGAGCTCTTTGTTTGATGTAGGTTGTTCTGGCTATTTGTCTCTGTCTCCAATGCACACTTCTTTCCACAATTCATTGAAAATGAGGGTGTGTTTTATCATCCGGGACCATTCAGGATAGTTTTCCTTGCCATTGAGAACTATTCCCACAATGGATATGATTGAATGCATACTGCGACAAAAACTTATGCTACAAATCTTTTACTCTTAATGGGGAAAAAAATTTAATTTTGATATGAATGGAAAACAAACTCAACTCGATAGCAAATGTCAATATCCAAGACATATATATCGGCCTTTTTTGGTAATACACACTATTCAAAATATATATCGGTTCCTTTTTACATTGATCACCCAGTGCAGCCCTTCAAAAAATTTTCAATGCACAGTGGCGACATGTCTGTGGTAGAGTTCGATTTCAACCATTCGATTTTAAAACATGGCTCAACTCACATACACATCATAGGACAACGTTCAATATATAGGCAGCGTACAAAAACAACGTTCAAGATACCATGTCAGTCCTACTGAGTACATTCAACGGATGGCATTTAACACATTTTATATGCCAAAAAAAACTTCAACGTATATACCAGTGTTATATGCCAAAAAACTTCAACGTATATGCCAAAAACTTCAACGTATATGACAAAAAACTTCAACGTATATACCCGCACTTTCGCATCAACAGTCTCTCGTGCAGATCGATCTTTAGAGGCTTTGATTCACGCACCATTCACGCACCAGCAGTGTTTCATGCACCATTCATGCACCATTCACGCAACAAACTTGGTCATGGAGATGATTCACGCACGCAGGTGTGCTTTGATACCATCAATGCAAGTGTGCTTTGACGGAGATAATGCTTCACGCAGAGCAGCTATGAAGCGAAAGAGTCCCAAACACAGCAGATTCTATTAATGAAGGAAGGAACTTCAGATATCCATATTGGAAGTGAGTATGTCCATCCGTGAATGTTTGCTTGCATAGTTATTGAAAAAAATGCAGGATTTGTTCACGGGTTCACCACAGTTCCATAGGGGAGAGTGTTCTTCAGAGTAATTGTGGATAATAATGCAGAGTAGTTGTGGACAATAATGCAAAGGTAACTGAAAAAAAACAAAGGGTGGAATGGTTATGCATTAGACAGTGGTAGTGACTACACTAGATAATGATTATGCGTTAGACAGTGGTAGCGACTACAGAGTGGCAGCGACTGTGGAGGGGACAGAGAGCACAGTAGACAGTGGATAGAGAGTGCAGTAGGCAAATTGCAAGAAACAGGCAAAAGGGAGTTACAAATAATTTTGGGAGCTGGCTATGATACCAGGTCAGAGCAGGCAGTAACTCCTCAAAGCAAAATTGATTCGTATATCTATTCCTTCAGGTTGATCTTTATTATATACATGAGGGAGAACTGTTCACTTCATCTCCCGATGACTGTTCATATTACTTATTATTTATTTACATTATATTCACCCAATTCTGATGATTAGGTGTCAACAATTTTTATTTTGTTTTAGTTTTTTAAGTTAAAGATATTGTTTTTTCCTTAAATTATGTGTATTGTTTAATTTTTTTTTGCTTTTTGTTTAAATTTTAAAAGTTTTTTTTTTTTTTTTTTTTGTTATTTTTTTAATTAGATGGTTTGTTTTTTTAATTGTTTTTTTTTTTTTTTATTTTTTTATTTTTGTTTTTTTTTTTTTGTTTTGTGTTTTGTTTTTTGTTTTTTAATGTTTTTTTTTTTATTTGTTTTTTTTTGTTTGTTTTTTGTTTTTTTTTTTTCAATTTTCTTTTTGTATTTTGTATTTTGTATTTATTATATATTTATTTATTATTTTAGTTGTTTTATTTGTTTGTTTGTTATTTTTTTGCAGAGTCCATGTCGATGCTTATTTAGCTGCCCGATCGCATTATGTGCACTTTGTATCCACAATGTGCCAATTTTATGGTTGGTCTCTAAGTTTTCATTACAATGGGTCGAGTTCACCTACACTGCGTACAATTTGATGGTTGATTTTTAAATTTTTGTTGTCATGTATCAAGCTGTCTTAGGCTAAGATTTTAGAATTGCTATACATTTAACATTTAAAAAATAAATTACTCTTGGTGTAATAACTATTTTATTCAAGTGTTCATTTTTAAAGGTTTTTTAGTCATTATTTTTTTCCATAATGTCATGTTTGAAATATTTTGAAAACTTAAGATTTTTTTTGTAGTCATAATCCTTGGTTTTAATTCCATGGTTGAAAATTTGTCAAGATTTTAATGTTTTTCTGAGTCATGATATTTTATCTTTAATGCTATGGTTGAAAACAACTATAAGTATTTTTCTTTAGCACCATGACTGAAAATTGTTGGAATTTTAAGGTTTTTCAAAGACGTGATATTTTAAATTTCATGTCATGCCTAAATATCTTGGATAAGGCTTTTCAAAGACGTGATATTTTGTCTTTAATGTCATGTTTGAAAGTCATTGGAAATTTAAAGATTTTCGGAGTCATGGTATTTTATTTTTAATGCCATTATTAAAAATTGTTGAAAATTAACCTTAAAAAAAGACGTTATTCCAACATTAACATTTTTTTTCAAGGTGTTTTTTGCACACAAAAATTTGGTTTTTACTGCCATTTTTAAAAAATGTTGAAAATGTACCCCGAAAAAAAATGTTATTCCAACATCAACACTTTTTGTTTTCAACCTGTTTTTTCATGTCTTTTTGGGGTTTTTGGTTTATGGTACCCGTTTTGAGGTAATAGTTCCTGTTTGATTGGTAAATATGTTGGTGATGATAAACCTTGTAGAATCATTAGAATGGGTAATATTTTTATAAAGCAACAAAATGGAAACCAATGGGTATTAAATGAGAAGGCATGCTCTAGATATGAAGAAAAATCTAATTTCAACAGGGCAATTGGGAGGTGAAGATTATGTAAGTACTTTTACAGAAAAAACCTTGAAGGTCACTAAAGGAGCCCTGGTAATAACAAAAGGAGAAAATGTTGGTACATTGTATTTATGCAATAGTATTTCTAATTCTGTTAATGCTTTAACCTCCACAGGAGCAGATACAACACTCTGACATCATAGGCTCGAGCACATGAGTGAGAAGGGGATGCAAACTATTCACTCAAGAAATTTGTTGCCAGGTTTGAAGCATGTTGAATTAGATTTCTGTGAAAATATTATTGTGTTTATGGAAAAAAAGAGAGTCAGATTATTAGAGTTGGGAAGGAGAAGAAGAGCAAAAAATTAGAGCTTGTGTACATACAAATGTACGGGGACATGCTCATGTATCATCTCTCAGTGACTCGTGCTATTATGTTAATTTTATTGATGATGCAATTAGGGAAACTTGGATTTATTGTATTCAAAATAAATATGATGTATTTGATATTTTCAAGAAATGCAAAGCTTTGGTTGAGAATGAGACAAGAAAGGGTTGACGTGTCTTAGATCAGATAATGGAGATGAAAATTGCAGAAACGAGTTTGATAACTACTGTTTAGAGCATGGAATTTGCAGAGAGAAGAAAGTTCTAGGAACATGACAGGAAAATGAAGCATCAAAAAGGATGAATAAGACAACCATGAAGTGTGCAAGGTGCATGAGATTGGATGTAGGATTTCCCTTATAATTTTGGGCAGATGCTATAAATACTACTGTTTATATAATAAACAAAGGGCCTTCAAGTTCGTTGGATAGTGGTATTCCAGAGGAAGCACGGGCATGTAAAAAGGTAAAATATTCATTTTTAAAGACTCTCGGTTGTGAAGCCTTTATCCACATCAATAAAGAAAATAGAACAAAGCTTGAGGCAAAATCAAAGAAATGTATCTTTATTGGATATGGTGTTAATGATATTGGTTATCGCTTATATGATTATGAAATCACAATATCATTTGGGCAAAGATGTTATATTCAATGAAAAGTTTCTGTATAAGGAACAAATGCAAGAAATAAAATAGGAAAAGGAAAACATAGAATATGTAATGCTTAATGAGATCATAGGAAAAGTAAAGGTGCCTGAAAATCATAATGATCAACAACCACAAAACCAAAAAAAACACAACAACATACACCTCTAACACCTGAAAGTGGGGCTAGAAGATCTAACAGGATAAGTAAACCCCCTGAATGATATGTCTTGTTATGTATTGTTGACTGATTCTGGTTAACCAGAAATATATGAAGAAACAATGCAAATAGAAAGCAGGAAGAAGTGGGAGTAAGCCATGGAAGAAGAGATGGACTCCTTGATTCATAACCAAAATTGGGACTTAGTCAAGTTTCTTGTAGGTAAAACAACATTGCAGAATAAATGTGTTTACAGGTTGAAGAAAGAAGATGGAGGTAAACACAGGTATAATACTAGACTTGTGGTGAAGGGGTTTTCACAAAAGAAAGGTATAGACTTGATGAATTTTCTTCTCTTGTTAAAATAAGTTCAATCAGAACTATTTTAAGTCTAATGGCAACAACATATTTTCATCTTGAGCAGTTAGATGTAAATACAACCTTTCTCCATGGGGATTTGGAGGAAGAAATATATATGCAACAACCAAAAGGGTATAAGGTCAAAGGAAAGGAGAAATTAGTGTGCAACTTGAATAAAAACTTGTATGGCTTAAAACAGGCTCCAAGGCAATGGTATCTAAAATTTGACAGGTTTATGTCTGAACAAGGTTATACTAGATGTCACTCTGATCATTGTGTTTATCTTAAAAAGAAAAATGATGTTAACTATATTATATTGCTATTGTATGTAGATGACATGCTTGTTGCAGTGTCTAACATGTAGGAAATAAATGTGCTCAAAAGAAAATTGGCAGATTCATTTGCAATGAAGGATTTGGGTGCTGCAAAACAAATCCTTGGTATGAGAACAACTAGAGACAAGAAAAATGGAAAATTAACATTGTCTCAGAGTGAGTACATATAAAAGGTGTTGGAAAGATTTAATATGTAGAATGCAAAACTAGTTAGTGCACCTTTGGATAACCATTTCAAACTAAGGAGATGTGTCCCAAGACTCAGGAAGAGATGGATTATATGTGTAAATTTCCATATGCATCAACAATTGGAAGGTTAATGTATACAATGGTTTTCACAAGGCATGCTATTGCACATGCAGTGGGAGTTGTAAGTAGGTATATGAAAAATCTAGGAAAAGAGCATTGGATGGCGGTAAAGTGGATTTTGAAGTATTTGAAAGGTACCACAAATCAAACATTATGCTTTGGTGGTCCAAACATTTATCTACAGGGATATGTTGATGCATATATGGCAGATGATAGAGATAACAGGAGGAGAACCACAAGGTATGTGTTTATAATAGGTGGAACAATTGTTAGTTTGATTTCAAAATTGCAAAACATTGTTTCACTTTCAACAAAGGAAGAAAAGTATGTTGCTGCTACAGAGGTCAGTAAATAAATTATTTGGTTACAATGGTCTATGGATGAATTGGGAAAGAAGCAGGAGATGCGCATGCTATATAATGACAACTAGAGTTCCATTCATCTTGCAAAGAACTCAACCGTTCATTCCAAGACTAAACATATACAAATCAACTACCATTTCATACACTCAGTGTTGGACAATGGACACTTGAAGCTGGAAAAGATACACACTATCCAGAATCTTGTAGATATGTTAAAGAAAGTTGCAACCTGGGAGAAACTGAGATTCCGATCAGTTTCAATTGATCTTAAATTATGGTGATGAAGATGAGAAACAACCAGGTCCAAAGTGGAAGAATTTTCTAGCAAGTGAAGCAACGATGGAGTTGCTATAATCAGTCTCAAAGTGGGAGATTGTTGGGTGTGGAGCCGAATTATCTTCCTGATTGTTCACAAATTTTTTTGTTTTAGCTGCATTGGATCCATGTTCCTAACGAGGTGAAAATGCCGCCCGTTTAATCGTCATCAGTGGGGTCTAGGGGGGGCGACGATGAATTTTATGAGCCTGCCCCCCCTTGGTAGGGGTTCGGGGGCAATGCCCCTGAAGCTAAAAATTGATGAAAATTTGCGTGAAGTTAAAAATTGATGAAAAATTTCCTTCTAAAATATTGTAATTTCGTAGTCAATTTAGGCCGTTCATTAGGCAGATGATATAATGGTAGAAGTTATGTTAATTTAAGGTTTTTTCCCTGGAAGGAAACCCTCAGTTTATAGTAGGAACTTGTATTGTAGTGGTGTATGATTATTTTGAGAGAGAGAGAGAGAGAGAGAGGAGGCTATGTGAGAGCGAAGGTAAAATTACAATGGATTTGCTGTAGCTTGTATCTTTTCATTTTACTGGATAATATAAAAGGAAGGATTGACTGTTTTCCCATGGACGTAGCCCAAATTGGGTGAACCACGTATATCTATGTCTCTCTTGTTTTATGCGCTTCTTTATTTATGTTTCTGCAATATTTTGTGTATTTCATTACTCTGTTAATTATAACACAGATAACTATTCGTGAGAGGTTCCATTTGTTGCATATTGATGAAGATTCGTAGGTTGTTATTCGATGTGTACACAAACTTATCAACTTGCAACCTCCTGGGAAAATAGTGAAGGGTTGGAGGCTAGAAGGAATAATTGGCAGTATAAATGAATTGCTTTGCAATTTGGAATATGTAATAGTCCAACATTCCAGGAGGTCATGTAACAAGGTCGTAGATTTTCTGGTGAACCTGGGTTGTAAATCTTAAGTTCTTGAATTGGATGCCTACTGGCCTCTTACTAGTTTGGAGGAGGGCATAAATCCTCTCCATAGTTTGTTAGGGGAAGACAAGTTGGACCCCGATGGGGGTTTATTTCAGATACCAAGGATTCTTTAGAAGATGTGCCATCCTCCCAGATGTCTCGTCATTGTAATGGTTTGACCGAGGTTAGTTGCTAAGCGCTTGCTGGTTTACATGTGGGCTTGTAGATTTAAATTGGTAGTTATGGTGATTGAAGGAAAGTGGAACAAGATTTGTGTGAGAGGAGGCGAGTACAACTCAACGTCCTCCTTTAATTGTATTATACTAGTTATATTTCAGTGTTGTTTTCATTTTTCATTTTCAAGAGTGGTATAATAAGATTTTCTGTCTTTAGGTGTGAACCCTGTTACACTATTGTTCTTGTGAGTTTATTAAAGCTTGTCAATTGTTCGTTCGGTGTCATGATTTCGGTAAGTTTGTTCTTTTAATTTATGTGCATGGTGTCTTGAGGGCATATTCTCAATTAATATATTTTCTAGAGACTTTGAGGGTTATTTTTCAATCACTGAGATTGAATGCAAATATTTGGGTAATTTTAAATTGATATCTTTGCTCCTTTGTTTCAAAGAGTTTATTATTTGTGTCTATTTTTCCAAGTCCTAGTATAGTTGTGTTGATGCCTCGGAAATCGTTGCAACAACATTGGGGAAAACCACCAGGTCCGGACCTTAATGCAACTCCTTTTCCGTTTGGTGTGGTGGCTCCGACTGGAGATAATGGGACCAGTTTCCCAATGATGAATAAAAAGGGGATGGATGAGTGATTGGTTTTCTAATAAAATGGTAATGGATGAATGATTTAATCTAAAAAGCAAAAATATGAATAACTATTCTATCCCAGGAATTTCTATTTCTAAGTGCAACGTTTGATAATATCTATTCACAAATAAGCATATAGATGACTCTATTTGATAAACAAAGACATTGATTCATATAATAATTGCTTTGTTCAAATAGTTGAACAAAGTAATTAATAAAACATTGTTACACTTATCTTCTATATATCACTGATACATGTATGACTAAAAGAATAACATCCTTTAAACATCTAATAGTGAAAAATATAAAGAATTTTGTTGAAAGCACATACATATATTCAATAATAGCAAGAGTAATCAAATAAAAATTCACATAAAAGAATGAATTCAGATCATAGATAGTAGTACCATATGTGCTGTAAATCATTCCCAATATCAATCACAATTCAAATTCCTTCTTTCAACTCAGAGATACTTTCATATCAAGATAATAGTGCACATCCACATAAAAGCTTCTTCGTTAAAAATTGGAATAATGGCCCAGTCTTTATAAAAATATACTTGAAGTACAATAGTGCAACTTCCAAGTTTTAGTCTTATACAAAAACTGAGGACCCTTTCTAAATGCATGAAAGGGTCTATAAATAATCAATTAAACTAACTAATTACAAAAATAAAATGCTATTTAATTGGTACAACTGGATCTTGAATATCTTCTCCACAGCAAGTTTGTTGGTAGTCGGCAGCATGATTCATCACTTTGGCTGTTTTCCCTTTGATTTGAGTTGGCAAATTGCAAGCATCGGTTCCAATTCTGGAGGGCGACTGAGACGAGAATGGAGCTGAGCCGAGTATGTGGCATCGTGTATATCGGGAATGATACAACCGATTGCATCTATTAGACACTTGAGGGCGGCTCTCTGGCTGTATGGTTTTACTAGGAACAACCAATAGGTGTCCCAAGTTAAACTTTGAATACCTGCGATTAACCTTCCATTCTTTTCCAATTCCTGATTACATGCTTGCTCCAATGTTTTCGCTGATAGCAATTTACTTGGGGTACATTGTGAAATCATATCAGATAAATAAAGAGTGTTATTGATTAATTCAGTCAAGTTATTTGTAGATAATCTACATCTTGAAACTTCTCTCTCTGCCTTCATCAACTGAGACTGCCATTCTAAGAATAGGATTTCCTTATGTGATTCTAGGATTTTGGGCAGATTTGTTGCCTGTCCCTCACTGGTGTCTTGCCAAGTAAGAAAATCTGTCAAGGTCTCGTCAGCCTGCTCTAAATCCTGTCTAGCATCAACTGATTTATCGATTATCGATGCTGTTATATCACAAAGGGGCTCAACCTGAGAAATATTATGACACAAAGGTCTTATCTGTGTCACCAATGACTTATTAATTTGCAGAGCTTCTGTTCTGAAATCGACAGGTTGTGGAAGACTCTTGAACTTCTCTATTTGAAGTGATAGCTGTGTAATTTGCTCATTTTTCGTTTTCACCATTAGTTCATTCATCATCTTCAATTTTTCCAATGATTCTGATAATTCTTTCTGCTTTTGAATCACGCTTGAGTCTACTCTCAGTTTTTCTTCAAGTAACTGCTTATTCAATTGATTATTTAATTGTTGTTGTGTTGACAATTGCTGTTCCAATTGTTCAACTTTCTGTTGTGCTTCCAACAGCTGTGTTTGCAACAAAATAATTCCCTGGTCTTTTTCTTTTAGTAGATTACTCACTTCCGATGCCTTGTCCATGGTGGCTACCGAATAGGCTCCGACATACTGGGAAAGCTTCATTAGGCCATCAGAAGGATCAAACTCCTCTTTCCAAACTACGTTGGCTCTCTCTGTTTGTTCTGGAAACATGGAAGGTTGATCAAGCCTTCTCCTTTTTCGCGGTCGCTTCACTACAACCCTGTGTTTTGGACTGTAAAAGACATCTAATGGAGGTATATCCTCCACTTGCAAAATGATTTGATCCGAGAGATCCTTTGGAATTATTTCTAAGTCTGTACTAGGGGGTAGGCCACTGGTTCCTTCACTTCGAACCTTTGTTGATGCTGTATCCTGTGTATCTGTTGCTTTGGGTGTATTGGCACCTTTTGGACCTTCTAGATTGCTTATGATGGAGTCAAATTACTGCCATTCTTGGAGCAATTTCGGATCAATCTGGGTATCCACATTGACATTCTCGCTGCCCTTATCTTGCTCATTTTTCTGCTCTTCCTCCTGTATTTCCTCCTGATCTTTCCTTTTTACTTCCACCTGCTCTTTCTCTTTATCTGTCTCAAGAATCTTTGATGTAGCAGGAGGTTTGTCGATGAGTTGCTGTTCATGCTCCCTTGATTGTCTCGTAGGGGAAGTAGCTAGTAAATCCAGAGGCAGAGTTTGCAACCTCTGCTCTCTGGGTTTATTGAATTCTACTAACCGTTCGTCGTTATATCTCATTTTAGCCAGTGCTTGGACCTAAAATAATGACTCCACCGAAGAAAATAAGTCATCAAAATCGTCTTCCTTATGATCAAACTTTGTGAGTTTGGCCTGTTCAAGCACACTGTAGACGACTTTTCTTGGGTCAAATCGCCTATTAGGAATGGTGGCGAGATTTAGCATATTTATCTTTTCTGCTTCCTTCTCTGCATGCTTATAGTCATGCAGAGTATAAACACCACACCTTAGAGGAAAAGGAGGCCAAACCTACTTCTTTGAAGTCCTCAGAGTCTTGGTTGCTCCTGCGGACGTAATCTGATAGGCTAATTCTCTAGCCAATAGCTTGTCGGGTATGTACAAGGGAAGGACATGAGGCCTGCAAAGGCTGCCGAAAACTCTTATGTATGTGAATTTATCCTCTCCGAACCAGTTTCCTAGAGCAGTTAGGTCAATCTCTGCTTGTGAAGAAATCTTCGGAGTAGGCTTGTCAAAAATGGCATAGTAAATGGGCAACATAAAACCATTACAAACTTGATACAGTTGGTCCTTATAATGTGCTTTCCACAACTTCTGGTGATAAATGTGAATCAGCATGGGGTCTTGTGGAGTACATCTCCACCCCAGTATAGGAAATTCAGAGTTGAAACAAAGAGTATCTAAAATATAGGAACTAAAATAAAACGGAGGAATAGACCTATCGGTGACGCGAGTTTTATTTCTAAACTCAAGAATAGCAGTGGCTAACTTATCAGATAATATATTTCCCCAATCCATTATCTCATTATTGACTGCCGCTTCCATTAAAGGAACCATTTCAATTGAGAATTTTGTGGAATCATGTAATCCCCAAATCCTACACATCATTGCCCCAGCGTAATAGTAAGGAGAACATAATGAATCAACAGAGTACTTACCCGAAGATTCATGCTTGTGCCTTTCAGGGTTCTGTCTCCATTCCCGAATAGATGCTGATTCAGTTTCATTCTCACTTCTGAACTTCTCCATAAATGCTTTGTTGTATTTCTTCTATGGTTCAAGAAAGTGGTACATTTTTCTCAAATCATGAGGTTGAAATGAGCCGAAGACTCTCCCGTCGACTGTGCAGAATGTTCTATTCATAACAGGGATTTCCTCAACTGCCCACCGCACTACATCTGTATACGGAAGAATTTTCTCTCGAGCTGCTATTCGGTGTAGATAGGAGTCGGTTAAATCCTTTAGGGTAGCTTCTGACTTTCTGGATGAATCTGCAGTAGCTTGCACTGATACTGTTTCGGGCTCTTCAACTTCAATTAGATTATAGATTCTTTGCCAGCTAGTGTTTCCGAGGCCAACATAGGTAGTGTCTGAAATCAATCCTTTCTTGCTTGGTCCTGGATCAGCGGTAGATTGTCCTATTACTGCGGGAGCTGAAGCTGCTGTAAATCTCTTGGATTTCTTCCCCATTTGGCTTGAATTTGTTGCTTTAGCGGAGCTTTGCGCAGGAGATAAAATGAACGTAATACAGAGAATATGTGGTGTGAACCAAATATGAAAGAATTATATCAATTAACGAATAATGAAGGATTAAAATAATACTGCTGCAGATACAATCTCTGAGGAGATCTCGGCATAACTGCTCCATTAATTGGCCACTTTAACCTGTCAATCATTTAAATGTCCATTATATCGTTTATTTGCCGAATAATTCATTCAAGCATGGCTTTGATTTTTGGCGGATAATCATAAGTGAATCGCTATCGGGAACAGGAAGGCTTTTAATAATAATCTAACATAATATACCCAAACTTTTTCAATCTTTTTTGAAATTCGCGCTTAGCTTTATCGCAATCGGAATTAGAGAAATGCTTGAGTGGTAATATTTGTGTTATTGCAAAATCCCCGATCCTCGATGGCGATACAGCTTATTCGCATCGAGAGTTTTAAAACTTGTCTTTAACGTGTGCGCGCTACACTCCCCGATTGCCGATAGCGATATCGCATCGGAGAAAAGTGAGAAGGCCTTTTGTTACACTTGCTTTCCTTTCCCGATATCCGATAGTTATTCACTTTTCAGATCGGGGTAAACTAATGGGTCTTTTCATTATGCATCCCTTGTTGTTGTGATATGTGATCTTGCGATCGCTTTATCGCTATAATAAAGAATTATATATTTATTTTATAAGACCGATTTATGTTTATTCAAAAGGTTTATAATGTATTGTTTCTTTCGGACCTTTTGATGAAGGATGAGTTGATACCAATTTTATTCATAAATCTAAAAAGGGACCCATTTCATATTATAGTTAAAGATAAAATTTTATGAAATGGGGGGTTGTTGTACAGCACAACAATTGGCGATTCACTGGGAGAAACTGTTATCTCTGAAAAGTGTTGCAATACTTAAACTTTCTTTATATAGAAATCTAACAAAAAGAGGAAAATTCTAATATAACTAGGTATACATAAATTCTGAATCTTATAGGAGCTATTTTTGCTAGTTCTTTCTCTTGTTAAAATTAAATACATTCTAAGTTTTAAATTAGCTTTTATTGGTTGATAATGATAAAACAAAGAACCTTTCCAACTTAGCTTTTAATGACTCCTTTGTCATAGGTAGAGCCTCTGCTGCTAGCAAACGTTCGTAGTCTCAATAGGGATACCTTTTAACCATTTGATTGTCCATTATCCCATCCATTTCAGAATATAATTAAAAGAATGAATCCAAAAATATGCCTTCATATTTTGTATTTCTTTTTCTTTTTTATTATTTTGCAAGATAAAAAAGCCATTGTCCTAGTTTGGTGGCCAGCTGTTTGACAATGCCATTCACTGGTTGTAATCTAACTGAACAAGCTGGCTTGTGATGAGACCCCTTGTCTTATGATTATAAGCCATTACCCTGTTTTGGTATGCAGTATTGGTAATGTCAGTTAAACTATTCCCCAATGATCATGGTAAGCAGGCTTGTAATAAGACCCCTTATCTTTTATATCAAATATATTTTAGAATTGCACTCTGAGTAATCATAAACTTTGATGAATGGGATGGACATTTCTCCTTAAGAGAGCATGGGTGACAGGGTAAGAGTTGAAGATGCTAAGATTGAATTAGTTTCTGTTTTGATATTGATAAATGTTTTTTGGCCATTTGAAAACATTAAAATGATTTACAGTACTTCTAAATCTCGAGAAGATTTTACAAAAATGAAATGGGGTTTCAGAATCTAAATATACCTAATTTCCTAGAAATTTTCCTTTTGTTTAAGGTTTCCATTTTAAAAATAAATATCAAAACTATTTCTTTTGAGAAACTTTTCAATATAGCAAAGGCCAATGGGAGATATCTTACAGCTTTATTTCCTAATAATCTTAAAAACTATGAACACAAATTTTGCTGAAAATTGAATATTTACAAAAGGAGAAGGGGTTACCTCCTCATTTGAAGAATTTTTTCAAGATAAGGCCATTAACAGGAAGAGAATCTCTCTTACCTGATAGGTCTTGCAATATGAAAGTTGAATGGCCTATCTTCTCATTGATTTGAAATGGTTTGAACCACATTTTCTAGAACTTAGTGTGTTTTCCTTTATCTTCATGGGCTTTGTCCCATTTCAGAACTAGATCACCAACTTGTAATTGTTTTGGACTGGATGAAGTTGAATCAAAAGATGACTTGATAGTTTGCTGATGTTTTTCATGAATAATTTTGGCCCTTTCTCTTTCTTCTTCTAATTTTAAGATTTGATCATGTCTTAGTTGAATAGAAGATGGGGGACTTTCTTCAATAAACTGCACTAGGGCTAGAGAAAGAAGAAATAAATTGGTTGGTAGAACTGCTTCTTTCCCATATACAAGATTAAATGGAGAAGTACCTATGGAAGCCTTTTGTGTTATTCTGTCAGCCCATAGTGCAAATATCAAAGATTTATGCCATTTTTTATGATTCTGCTCAATAGTTCGCTTAATGATTTTAACGAGATTTTTATTGGTAGATTCTGCTAAACCATTACCTTGGGGATAGTAATTCGCAAAATATTTCAATTTAAACCCTCTTTTAATAGCGAACTCAAACATAGAATTTCCAGAGAAATAAGATGCATTATCGAAAACAAGAGCATTTGGGACACCAAACCTGGGAATGATGAATTGATCTATAAATTCTATAATTACTTCAGAGTTTGTTGTCTTTAAAGGAATTGCTTCAACCCACTTAGTAAAGTAATCAATTGCAGTAAGGATATACTTGTGTTGTTTGGATGACTGTGGAGTGATTTCCTCAATGATATCCAATCCCCATTGCTCGAAAGGTTGTTCAATGTTGACTGGTTGCAAAGGGAAAGCTGGTTTTCTTTGTCTTCCACCGGAGATTTGACAACTTCAACATTTCCTTACGTATTCGTGAGTATCTCTGAATAGGGTGGGCCAATAATATCCAGCATGAATGATTTTGTGGGCTG